>JARBEQ010313592.1:0-16637 GCA_030265355.1 Tritonia tetraquetra
TGTAATGGAGCATTGTTAACCAAACAAAAAATTGCCTTTTAAGGACAATAAAGATCATATTATTATTATTATTATTACTACTACTCAGTGGATACCAGGACATACTGGGATTTATGGAAATTAAACAGCAGGCAAACTATCCAAAAATGAAGAATGGATGAACAGATGGGCATATGATTACAATCAAAGAGCACTTTTTAGACACATGACCAAACCTAACATGAAAGACAAAATCAACCAACTGGAAAGAAAAGAACAGACAACTATTTTCAAACTCTGGATCCAACATGCCACTGTAAATAAATACCTAAACCGAATCAACCCCATGAGAGACCTAAACTGCAGGTACTGTGCACACTCAATGGAATCCGTAGAGCACTTGCTACTCAAGTGCCCACTTCAGCTCCTCTCATCACAAGCAACAATACACAGCACACTCTATACAGATGCAGCCCAGCTTAAAAAGACAAGCTGCATGATGAGAAACGCATTGCACTGTTTAAGAGCTCCCAGCTACAGGGATTTATCAACAAAATTCCTAAACACTGCCCAAATTCTAGCTTGAAGGATCTATAAAATGACAAGACTGGTCACGTTTGGTAGGCGTGTAAAAGCTTTAGAAGCTGAATTCTCAAAAAGTTATTTCTGTGACTTGGTCAATTGTTGCAAGCAGCTGTCAATTTATCTGTTTTATATATATATATATATATCATTTTACTATAACTGTACTGTTTCATTTTATTGAGACATTATATATAGAATTCTTTTCTGCTTGTAATGTTATAATCATAAAATTGTCAAATTTTAGCTTGTCTAAAACTGACAAAAGGGAAAAGAGTTATTAATAGCTTTGCCCGCCTTCATATTGCTATATATAATAACATGGATTTTCTTATCTTTTGCCTCAATTTTAACATTTACTTTCTTTGAAGAATTGTTTAACACGCTCTTTCTTTTCAGGCATTTTGTCATGGGGTCTGTCTGGTGTATTTTAAGATTATTTATCTAAGTCATCCATTCATTCGATTTCTATCTTGTGATTACTATGGCAAAGGATAGATTACTGTAAACACAGCTGCCTGAGATATCTGTAAAAAAAGGGCCAGATATCTCTTCTCATTTAGGTAACTCACAGTCACAGATTTAATGTTTGAGTTCTTTCATGGGAATCATTCAGAGATGAGTGTGGATGGTTCTTAAGAACATCCACTATATTTTAACATGCAAATGATTTAATGAATGCCAAGAGTAGACAATCTTTCTGGACATTGTATTTGCTAGGTCATGTCATGAACTGAAAATTAATCTAATTTTATTGATTTGTTATTACACAGGATCTGACAGATAAACAAGTTGAAGATGCAAGACAAAAATTTGATTACTATGATAAAGTAAGTGGCTCCTTACAATAATTGTAAAAGTAAGAACTTAGTGAATCAATGTAAGAGAAACAAGTTGCCTATAGTAACTGAGGGTAACTGGTTGTACAAAGATGTGAAGGGATGACTTGTCTAGATATGGCCAAGGATTCTCTACGTCCCTTTTCGTATTTGATGTCACCCAACTCTCCAATATAGCTCACGTTGACCATGATATTTGTCAAACAGTAAACAGGTTGAAAAGGGCTATTTCTGAACATACTTGCATTGTTTGTTAATCATTTTGGTCATACGGTAGGATGAAGCAACAACCTCTCACAGAAACTCAGAAAGCATCTCGTGTATTTTTAGGAAGCAAGCAACAAGGGGGTTGTTTTTTTCAAAAATAACTTTTGTGGAACTCTTTAACATTAAGTTACTCTTTTAAAGGGACAAAGTACATCTGTGTTTTCCATACCATTCTTCTATTCATCCACATTCTTTCTTTCTTATCCAGTTCCCTTTTACCATTACAGTATGAGGCTAAATTTCTCTGGATCGAGATATTAAGTCAAGTAGGTGATCAACCCACAGTGACCTTTGTGGTAGGAATTAATTTTGCCCGGACAGCGGCCTTGCAGCCTGCTCTTATCGATTTTCAACTGCCAAGGGTTCTTTAACGTGCGCAACATGCACACGGGACCTCCAGATTTATTGTCCCTCTCCGATATGACTAGGGAGTGACATATAGGTTTTCACAGTTTCGCTGCCGGGAATCGGACCCGGTACCTTTCGCTTCAGAGGCCAGAACTGTACCTCTGCGCCACTGGGATCCCCCATTCTGTTTTTTACATTTATTAATCTTTGAGAATCTGTCCATACATTAACACTACCTGTGATAACGTTTCCCATAGGATGGCAGTGGTTCTATAGACAAAGATGAGTTGCGTGAGTTATTCATGGACATGTTCCCCGCTTTTCATCGTAACATGCTGGAACGCTACGTCAATGATGAGTTCAAGGCTGTTGACAGAGATTTTAGCAATTGTGAGTATTTATCAAAATTATTGAATGAATACTGTAGATTCCCAATGAATTACATAAAGTTCCATGTTCTTAATGTCTGACTGATAAGATTGATTATTGTCATTGTGCGTAGCTGCCAACCGTTGCGACCTTCTGGAGACAAAAGATAAAGGTCTTGAATTTTTAAGTAAAATCGGGGGGGGGGGGGGAAATTAAAAGCAAATTACATGTATTTTGACTTCTTTTTTTTTTGGAATTACGATTGTCGAGACGGTCAGCGGAGACGTTACGAGCAATTAGAACTCTTTTATCGGCAGTTGTATCGATGCTCTGGTGATTTACAATACCAGTTGTTGAACAACCGCTACTGCTATCTATATTATCTAGTTACTTTTTATTCTGTGAGTTCAATACAAGAATCTGAAGAAATTCCGTCATGGTTCTTAAAGATTTCCGCTGTTTCAGCTCAGCTTCCCCGTCGTTTACATTCACTTTGTTTAGTGCCTAGCTGGACCCGTCTCTAGTATTTTGAAATACATCTATTCATTTAGTCACTCGGTCTGACATCAACGGCAATAATTTAAAAATCTGGGGCTTTGCTGATATCTAATCTGCTATTGCGAACATTGACTCACTGTTCTAGAGCTCAAGCTCTACTTTCGTTTTTCTTTACCGATCTGGTTCGTCTGGTAGGAAATTATGGGGTTTTAGTTAGAAATAGTCTTTATTATCTCAATACAAGTGGTAAACCGGTATGTGTGGGATTATCCTTGGGTATGAAACAGGCGTGAATGAACTTGATCCTAGTAAAAGCAATCACTAAAAGTAAAAAAAAAAAAACAAAAAACCCAACACATTTTAAACCCTAATAACTCAAAGTAGTGGGGATGAGGTTATGACAATGTATACAATGGTATTTGGTCTGGCAAAACAATTCAGAGAATCTGTTTTGTAGCACGCTAATTGAAATTAGTCACTATAATTTCATGTCATATAATAATAATACATCATATTAAATCACCATGTTACGTAAAATTTGTGGAAAATTCATGCATTAAAGGTCTTGAAATTTTTCATAAATTATGCTGTAAACAAACATCTTCAAACAGGTTAGCTGTAGTGTTGTATTGTATTTTACCTTCAAATATGTTGAAGGAGAAGATATGCAGTATACACTAGTATGCTCAATATGACGTCTATGGCAGCTATGCATTGTGTCATCCCAGGGTTTATAAGATCTAACTCGCCTCTGAAGTGATCTTCATGTGTCAAAAGGGGAGTAAAATTGAGATCTTAAAATTTTAAAGAAGATTTAATAAGCATCAAAATGTCAAATTGTGGCTTTCTTTCTTTCTTTCTTATCCAATTCCCTTTTACCATTACAGTGTAGGGCCAGCACTATGAGGCTGGATTTCTGTGGATCAAGACATTAAGCCAAGCAGGTGATCAACCCACTGTGACATCAAATTGTGGCTGATTACCTAAACCTTATGAATTACGATAATTTCTATTAATCCCCCACATTAAAAGTGTTGATTGTAGAAATATAGATTCACTTCTCTCTCTTTGTTTTTATTTGTTGATTTTGAAATATATTGATATGCCTATTTATACAAACTCTTCTATCAGCTTTTTATTCCCTGACCCCTGTCCCAAAAGGTATACTATTCAATTATTGCTTGATTCAGCATGAAAGTTATAGTTCTTGGGTTACAGCAGTGATGGTGAAATTTTGACATGTTTTTCAATGATGATACTGCAATGATTTTGAAATCATGAAGATGTATGAAAATTTAGTTGGATTGTTTGGTTGATTTTTAAAAAATACACTTATTGACATTCATGTCTAAATATTTGCCATCACTTGTAATTCTGAGAATATATAGTATTGGTCTGTGGAATGAAATTACTTTAATTTTTTAATCTGAATGCTAGCTGGACATCTTTGTGAGTTCCGTATTGTTTTCTCTGACATGTTGTACAAATATCACCCTGTCACTTAGTTATTCTTTAGCAACTGACACCAGAATGCAAAGAAATGATAATAACTATTGATAACAGTTCAATTTTATTGTAAATGCTCTTTTTGGCATATCACGTCAGATATTTAAACGTGCATTTTGAATCATCGTGTTGATAGTAGTATATATGCTTGTGATATTGGTAAAGTGTACATAAGAAAACTGTAAATGGTTTGTGTTTGTTTTATATTGTGGTCTTTCAAGTCTGTATAGTATATCTGTAGCTCAATCATTCATCATTGTGAATGTCACAAATGGAAATTTTATTTATTAAAAAATCTATTTAGTAAGCATGTCTTTTTTTGTTGTTGTGTGTATTAGAATAATGTGCCAATGTTTATTTCAGTTGCCTTTTAATGTTAACAGAATGTGAACTAGTTGATAAGAATGTTTGATACTGTATGTGACCCATCAACACCATTTGGTCCTAAAGATAGATTTTGGACACTTTGAGTTTTGTGTACAGTAAAACACAGGTTTTCCCTTTAAAAGGACCTGTCTCATCTTTATATCTTAATTTTCAGCCAAGCTGTAAATGATAAAAGTGTTCAATAATTTTACCCTCACTTGGCGTGTTTGTGTAATTTCTCATTTTGAAATTGAGAACAGCCAAGGACAGACTTGTGGGGTGGGTCATATGTAAATGAAAGACATGACGTCAATTTATGCATGTCATAATATTAATATACAGGAGCAAATAAGATTACCCTGTAAGAAAACACTGCCGTCCCTATTTAGTTCTGTCAGTGGAATTTATTCTATCAAGTTTATTCATCTCAAGTTGATCTAAGTTTATTTTGTATCTTCAGGTGATCCATAATTAAATTTATTTTTAGATCATTGCATGAAATTGAAAGTGAATTTAAATACAATTTTTATGAAATAGATATTAGTTAATTGCAATTAACAGTATTATTATAGTGGAGCTTACGACATGAGCTTGCCTGCATCAGACATTTATTTTTGCTCTATACAAATTAAGATAAATACTGCTCTTTTTAGCGGGATCACATTTCACCTTGAACTGTTACTATGACTATGGGACATTCATTAAGCACGATTTGACTCGGACACCACCATTTTTATTGATACATTGATCCATTCACAACTGCTGAAACTAATTATTATACATCTAACTCTGGAAAGATGACCAGTCAGTCTCTTCTGTGCGATTACATGCACCAGATTGGCTGGCCCAGGCATTGTTCTATGATTGTCCTGTAAAAGTGAAGGGATAGGGAAGAGGAGAAAAAAGGTGTGCAGGCGTGTAACGTCACTCTGGGCAAGAGAACGACTTGCCCATATTTACAATCACTGATGACTTGTATAGAATGGGATTTGAGCCAAGGTCCTGATGATACTATTGCAACATAACCAAGTTTCACTGTATTTATAAATAGGAAGTGAGCTACGGTTGTCTTTTTTAGTTTGGATGTGGATGGGGTGTATCATCAGACATATTTTTAATGTGATTGAATGAATTCAGGTAATGGGTTTTATTGAGTTGGTAGATATTTATTTTTTAGTAATAGAATTATTTTTATATCTTTTTATCCTGAGAGTGAATTTCCAAATATTCAAACTTTGAATTGTTTGTTTCTATTTCAGCCATTGATTTTGATGAGTTTCTTGGTATGTACAAAAGGCTCTTTTTGTATTGCCGAACTATTGTTGCCGGTGATGTTTCAGAAATGATTTCTCCGAGTCATAAAACTGCTGATAAGGTACTATTTTATGTTGTTTAGTTGTTCAATACCTATGTGATGTGTCATATGTCTGATAGTATTATGTCACGCTTGTCCTATGTCACAACCTCTCTAGCCTCTGAAATGCTCTCCAAGTATTGAAAGGGGTGTAAAACTAATCACTTCATATTGACCTTTACCATGCCGTCACTCGCAGGTAAAAAATACCCACCCAGTTACACTCGTGGCGTAGCGACCAATGCTTTCACTTTGTGACCAGAAGGTACAGGGATCAAATCCCGGCGGCTATGTTGGGATTTTTTTCCTTTGAACTTTCTTGAGTTTTGTGGCTTGACCCTGATGATTTCAATGGAATCAAGTCCTATCGGAGATGGATTGTAATTTTGATATGATTTTTTTCCTTAACCCAGTGAACTTCGTTTTGCCAAGCCACTTGCAGGTGTTTTTTACCTACTGATGTGCACAGAGACCAAAAATAAAAAAATATATGGTTTTTCATCTTACACATATTAGAATAATGGGAAAAATTACATCTTGAAATTGAAAGAACCATAAAACAGATAGGGGTCGTATGGGTCCAAAGGACCCGCGAGTGGTATTTTGAGTGTCAAGTGCGGGTTATTCACTGTTTAAAAGTCGGTCTGTAAAAAACACCCGCATGTGGCTAATATGGAGATGTAAGTAGTGTGTCTGTAAAGATTAACAACCTCTTTGTCACTAGTGTTCAGCATTTTTCTTTCTTTTTTTTGTGTGGATCCAACCCCCTTTTGTACGGCATAAAGTTGGACATAGGGTCAGAAATAGTCTGGGTCAAGAATTCAAAGACAGGCTGATGATCAACCCAATGAGTGGGGTTGTCGTAGCGTTGCTTTCACCGTGTCCGCAAAAGGTCATGGTTTCAAATCTTGGCTGTGACATTTTGGATTTTTAAAAAAAATACTTTCTGATAGTTTTTATGGCTCTTATCCTTATCCTTATGGAATCAAGTCTATTCAGAGATGGCCTATATAAACCAAAGGTCTTGCCTTTGATATGATGATCTATGATGAGTTGCCATGGGCGTAAAACTAACAACCTTAGAACCCAATGAGTAGTTATGAGCTGTTTTGTGGTAGGTTAATTATTTATTCTGTCTAACAGTAGAAAAGAAGTTACCAACTCTTTGTCATTTTGATAATAAACTGCTGAGGATCTCTTCATCAAATGTACATATTTGAATTTCAAACTGTTTTGTAATTGCATTGAGAGAAGAAATGAAATGCTGTATAAGGTACGACAATTTTTCAGGGGTGTAGTGTCTGATTTCAGACTTTTTGCTTTTTCCTCAAATGGGCTGAAAGTGTAGTAATGGTCATCCATTTTTTTTTTTAGCAGCACCATTCTTACCACCACTACTACTTCTACTACTACTGCCACCACCACCACTAATGCTACTACTACTTATACTACTGATGTTTTCAGATTTTTTTTTCCGTTTGCCATTTACGCCCCTGAATTTTTGTTGTCATTGTTAATAATAGATGGCTAAAGAGGTTACAGAACAAGAATTTCCTTACCCTTGTTGGGAACAAAACTGCACAGCTCATTTATTTTCATTGGAACATTGAGTAAAACAAATATTTCCCTTTTTAAAAATTGTACAATTTAGTCTCAAAGTACCGTTTTTAGATTTTGTCTTCAATGGCATTATTATAGTATCAGATTGGGTTGATCACCTGCTTGGCTTAATATCTTGATCCAGAGAAATCCAGCCTCATAGGCCTGGCCCTACACTGTAATGGTAAAAGGGAACTGGATAAGAAAGAAAGAAGAAAGGCATTATAGTAGATGTAGTGATTTCATTACTCCTGTGGAACTTTTGAATGTTGTAATATGGAATTGTAATTAATCCGAATGTGCTTGACAGCTAGGCATCTCTTTTCCTCAACTCTCGTCAGAATGTTCATCAACCACCCAAGTCATCCCCACCCCCCACACATTCCACCAACACATTTGTGCAATCCAGCGCACGCAATGGCATACAGAAACATCCTGAGAATCTTGGGAGAGGGGACAGCAGTGATATAGAAGAGGACCCATTCTTCGACGACCACCCAGCCTCCCCTGTCAGCTTTAATACTCTTTCAAAGTAAGTTTTTTTTTAATTTACGGGTGTTGTCATTGAAGGTTACCCCACCTGTTGAGTGTCATTCTATAGCAGGCCTGCCAACCTGAACCAAAATAAAAACAGGACAAGAAAGACTACATAAAAAACAGGACATTAATAGTAATAGAGAGACAGAAGGAAAAATATTGTGGAAAAACAGGATTGTCCAGTGAAAACAGTTGACTACTTTCAAAATGACCAAAAAACAGGAGTTGGTAGGCCTGGTATAGCTAGATTGGCTTTAATTGTCTTTTGTTGTTTTGTCAAAGTTGAAGGTGTCTTCTCATTTCCTTTTGATTTTGTCTGTGATAACGTTTTTAAGGCTACATTTACATAGAAGCGCGAAATGATATGTGAAATGAAAAGGTTGAAACCCTCTATTGATATTGTGTTGCCATTCATCAGCAGAAATCGCATTTATCTATTTTATCACTTTCTTCTTAACTCTTTCCGGACATATCACCCATCTAGTGACGCTGGCGTTAGATGCGTTTGACGTATCGCCACTATATGGGCGAGGTGGGCGTGTCTCGTGTTATAACTTTATCTTTATTTTATCAATTTCCTCTTTTCTAATTACTTTCCTGGTGTTTTCCATTCAATACTGAACAATTTGATGTGTGATATGTCTATCTAGCTTATTAGTTTTCTTGTGTAACACTTGTAGTTTTTCCATGTCAATTTGGTTAAAAGTTGCTTACATCTAAATGCGGAAACCATATACGTCTGGAAAGAGTTAAGCCTGTTGTCTCATATTTTTCATTTTTGATAGTGTGACTTATTTCTGTGTAAAGGTAGCCTTAGATTGTATAAGCACAAAATGATGTGATTGTCTGTATGTTATATTTATATGTTGCTTTTAGAGAATTGTTTTGAAATTAGGCTTTGTCATCTGTATCTGCTGCAGAAATATTTATTTTACAAAATTTGTGCTTTAATCTAGCTATATTTCTTTTTTTTCTTTTTTCAAATCTTTACTAAATGGTCCATATAAAGCTGAAGAAAAGGAAGAAGTATAGAATGTTTATTTTTATTTTTTCATGGTAATTACGGTTTCTTCAAAAGGATACATTAAAGTTTGGCTCCCTTTTTTGTACAAAACCTTTGGTGTCAGTAGTTTTTAAAGTTAGATCTTTGCAATTTTAGGGATAAATTGTTATCCTTTAAATTATATTGGTGTTCAATCATCAATTGTATTCATCCCATGACTTAGTTTCTATCTTAATGTCTGTTTTTCCATTTATATTTTTTTCAAACCAACAAAATTTAAATCATCCCTATATTTATTTTCAGTTTTATCTGTGAACGTTCCAGAGCCTCATTTCTAAGGTTCATTTTTCACCCATTTTATCTCACCTTTCACCAAATTTCTCCCCTTTATGATTCCAATTTTTTTTAGAATTAAAAACATGTTACACGCATGAAAAAGATGAGGTTGTTGCATCCCCTATTACGCATTTTGCATTGAAATGGCATTGAAATAATATTCATCACACTTGGATTCTGATAGTGCATCTAATGCAGAGCACAAGATGTAAATTACTTACAAGTGATTCTATTTGTCACGATACATTACAATGAAACCGGTGTACAAATCACATCTGATTAGATAGTGTATGATTAGAATATCCACATAGTTAAATTTGAATAATTTGTGGATGCTTTGAAAGGGATTGATCACCTGCTTGACTTAATATCTTGATCTAGAGAATTCCAGCCTCATAGTGCTGGCCCTACACTGTAATGGTAAAAGGGAATTGGATAAGAAAGAAAGAGTGGATGCTTCATAGCCCAAAGACTCACCATGCTTATTAACATTTTCTATGAATAGATTTACTCCAAACTAATGCACACATCTCCTAGTTCATTGTTATGTGTGTCATGGGAAGAGATGTAATATATGATGTGAACTTTCCGTCCCTGGTATTATACTTTTTGTCCAGCGTGTCCCAACTTTGAAATCTTAAAATACCATTGACTTAACTTCATCCAACCTATCTCATATTTCATTATTTTGGTTCATCATTGATGGCTGAATTTATTCAGTTGTCCTTGATTGCTACTTAGGGGTTGGAGGAGGGTGTCGTTTAAGATATTTTTAATACAGGACAAAAATTAATTCTGATGTTCATACAGATTTTTTCAAAATTTGACTAGTTTTTTGTAACCTGGGGTCTATGGGTTATTACTTTGTATTCAAGCCCTGATGCTGGTAACATGGAAGTTATAATTATTTGTCAATATCAGACCATCAGCTTGAACTCAAATGTTTTTGAGTCTTACATTTTCTTAAACTAAGGGTCCCAGTGGCGCAGAGGTACGGTTCTTGCCTCTGAAGCGAAAGGTACCGGGTTCGAATCCCGGCAGCGACACTGTCAGGTCTTTTTCTCCTTGAAACTCAGTGAAAACCTATTAGCCACTCCCCTGATCCTATTCAGGTAGGTGGGATCAAGAACCTAGTACTATCAGACGGACGATAAACTCGGAGGTCCCGTGTGCATGTTGCGCAAGTTAAAGTTGAAAATCGATAAGAGTAGGCCGCAATGCCGCTGTCCGGGCAAAATTAATTTCTACCACAGAGGTAACAGTGGGTTGATCACCTGCTTGGCTTAATACCTTGATCCAGAGAAATCCAGCCTCATGGTGCCGGCCCTACACTGTAATGGCAAAAGGGAACTGGGTAAGAAAAAACATGTTCTTAAACTAATGAATAGGAGTTTGATTAATTCAGTCAATAAAGATTACGATGTATGACCCAGGACTTATGGTGGTTGATCAGAGACTGGTTATCCTTAATGAATTGGTGGCAAGCGGGCGGTTGGAGAGCGCTTCTGGTAGGGTCTCCTTCTGTTTATCACTCTGTTAGCTTAAACTATCGTCTTACTATTTCCCAGCACAATATGACCAAAATTATGTCGATGTGCTTCTCTTCTAACAAACAAACAAATTAGTGGCACATGCTGTAGTCACTGTCAGAGTTATATTTCTCGAGTTACTTCTGATGTCATAGCCAGTCTTAAATTATTTTCACTTTTTTTGTGATGATTTATATGTTGGTTGTTTCATTAAACGTTAATTCCTGTTCACTCAATTTCCTTGCTACCTTCATCACCTGCTGTAATCACGCATGGCTTTAAACCTTTTTATTTCTGGTCTCAAAAAAGTGTCCCAGAATCCAGTGTGAGTAGAACAACAACAAAGGCGAGTCCATACAGACCCTCGCAAATCCCCCGTTTTCAAAGGAGGTAACTCCGTTTAGTGATCACGTTTTCATCCCACCCACTCGTGATTTATCTCTTGGAACTCCATACACCGTCTGATTTCAGTTTTCAACATTGTCGTTTTTTTCCCACCCTGTTTTCATATTTAACCCATCTTGTCTGAGTCTTTCAATTTTGTCCGAAATATTATTTGGTGTGATTTTCAGTTTGCAAATAATAACCAATAGAATTATTGATTGCAATGTTGTGGAATGAATATTAAGCATGCTAGATTTTTCAAAAAAAGAATTAAGCGTTAGGTATGTTATTATTTATGGTTCTGTGAAAGTATTTTAAAAATATATTTTTGTATATTGTTGTAAATTCATTTTGTCATATTTATATGCAAGCAGACATATATTATGTTGAAGGTCTTGAAGAATATTATATTGATGGTATAGAATTTACTCTATGTTGTAAATTGTGTATTTGGATTTCTGGTGTTTGCACCCTTTATTTCTAACCTTAATTTAATTTTTTTGTGGGGGGATTCACAGCTTGTAAGCAACCAACAATTTTGTCTACCCACTATTTCCCCACCAACAAGTGCCTCCCAGGAGCTGATTTAATTTCTTTCTTCAGTTTTACAATAAAAAACAAAAACTCTAAAAATGTATCCTAAAAGGATTTCTCTTTTTCTTTTCTTTTTCACACTCAAACCTCAACCGATCATTTCCTTTCTATCAACTTAATCTTACAGTTGATGCACATGAAATCTCACATAGTAACTTGATGGCACACACAGGCTATATACCACATATCTTCTGATTTAGGTTTCTTCTTGCTTTATAGCAACCTCTTGAAATCAAAGTTTTGAATATTTTGAAGATGATACTACACTCAATATATTTCTTTTTTAGCCATCAAGCCAAAATCATGATCTGTATCGGCAATTGGATTAATGATTCTCTTGTCATTTCAAAGGGCAGTACAATTCTTGTAGTCTTTGTTCCATGTTTTCATGCGGGCATCGTAGCCACACATTCAGGACTTTGCGTGAAATTGGTCTATGACAAAGAAGGCCAAATTAGTGTGGCAAGGACAATATTTTGAGCTCACAAATGAAGTTCTGCATGATAGATTTTGATCATGAAACTCTCCAAGTTTATTCATTACTTCTTGATTCAGCAATTCTGATGTAAAGATATAGACATTGTCCATTCTCTTACATTGTCAACTTGATTTCTCTTTTCATTTTACTCCTTGCTGATTTTTGTGGAATATCGTTAATAACCCTAGTCAAAGATTGGTATTTATTTGGTTTTAGTCTGTTATTTGTTTTAATTTCCTTCTCGTCTTGCATGGTGTGAAGCATTTTGAGATTGAGTCATGATTGATAACACTGATTAATGTAGCATTAAATCTGTGGGTTGGTGCATAATCACTTGATGTCTCATCATTACTAGAATGTGAATTATTGAACACTTTAGTTGCTACCAGTAATGCCTTTATTTGGAACCCCAGATGATAAGGGTTTTGAGGGAAATATATTATATTAAAAAGTAGTGCTTAAAAAAAAAATACAAAAGTCTTAGGAACAATTCATAGTTAGGAAATAGAAACTTTGAGGAGAATGGACAGTGTACCTTCCTTCATAAGTTCTCATGGGAATCAAAATTGTGTCTGTATACTTCCCCATCATCAGGGGCTCAGTGTTCATTCCAATCGACTTTGGAGCGCGGAGGACCAGGTTCAAGTCCTGCCTGGTAGCGAAATTTTTTCTCTGGACCTTTCAGAGTTTTCCTGGAGATGCACATGGAATCTTCTCATGTTCTATTGAACCGCGTTTGATATAACCTTTATGTGTGTGTTAAAAAGGGCATTAATAAACTTCAAACTTAAGAACTTTTTCCCCATCATCATCTGAATCCATCCTCTTGATGTAAACCAAGAAAAATGAAAAAATTAGATGGACAATTCAAATTATCATATTTGATTGGGGTTTTTTTTTATGATGATTCCACACTAGATTTAACTTTTAAGCTTAAACAAAGCCTTTTTATTAGATTGAACACAGGCGCTCATGAATTTAGTTTATTGAAATTCAAAATAATATTAGATTGATATTCCATTTTTCTTATTTCACAAGAACTTACACTATACACTATACAATACTTAATCATTGAACAGCAATTGTGAACAAAGACATACTTATTCAAACATTTTTGTCCAAGAAAATTGTGTAGTAGTTTGGCTTGCGATTGTTTTGAGATTGCTTATATTTGTTTTTGGGTGTCGTGTGTCATTTTACAATTTGATGCAAATTTTTAAGGGGATAACCACAAATTTGAATATGCAGGTTTATAGACAAATTTAAAATAAGATTTCCACTTCCATGATTTCTCATATTTCAACATTATAAGTAATCAAAAAAATTGCTTTCCATTTACGATATTAAGTATGAACTTGTTATCACATTGTTGACTTTCAATTGGATTAAAATTTTCTTCCACAGCATGCATATTTTACTTGTGCAAATGTGTTCCTCTTGTACAATGTAAATGTTTATATTATCTGTGACTGTTAATAATTTTTTTTGTTATTCCCATAGTGAATTAGAAAAGAACAAAGACAGCAAGCCTGAACCGGCCAATGGCAATGCTGATGGAAAGACCAAAGGGAAGCAATCCAGTAGTGGAATGAGTTCATTAGACGGCCTTCCTTCCCTGACGGCTGGTAGAGGTATGGGATCGTTAGCCGGTGCTCCTCCTTTGGATAGATCAAAATCCCCTAATAACGGTGGGTAATAATAATAGTACATACTCTTACCAGTCTTTGTTTTTCATTGAACGCCAACATTCTTGGAAATTAAATGCTCCACCACAAATGATTTGTATCCGCTTCTGAATGATCTGATTATGGTTGAATCAGACCTGCCAACCCATATGATTTCGCACAGTTTAGTATGATTTTTTAAGCAAAATCGCGGATACAATTCTGACTTATTTTTCCTCTTTGGGAGTATCATTTTTGTGTCGGGTCGATTGGCAGAGACATTTCATGCAATTGAGTACTCATTTTCTGCGAAAACACAAATTTACCGGATGTATTGAAGCTCTTTATTGCTGGGAAAGTAAATACCACTTTATTATGTAATGGTGCAAATGTACTGCAGTATAGTTGTTGGTTCGGATGATTTACACTACTTTTGGCCTTCGCCCTAGACCTAGACTAGAGTACTGACTGGGATTCTGATCAGTCCAGGTTGACCGACCACCTCAAAAGTAACCTGCATAATTTTTTATTTTATTTGCTTTGTTGCTTTATTTAATTGGCATGTGAACGATAATTATGAAGTCTTGATAGTTGAGCAATTGATTCACTCCTTTTAATGACGACTTAACTCCATTTTAGAAGAATAATCGTGAAAAAAGATCTGAATCGAAAATCAAAAGTGATCTGCCATTTTGTTTGGGCAGTTCAGCGTAGTAATTTGCATTATTGTAATCTTTAAGTTCGCTTTTTGTCATGAATATACTCTTTCTGAGTTTATAGAACACTCTTTTTAGTTGTTGGGTGTTGGCAGATCTATTATATGAAGACAAGTAGAGAAATACAATGTTGGTGCCCAACTCGAAATTGTGTAAGCCCTGAATTAGATTTTTTGTGGGATTAAAAATAATACATGCTAAGTAGAGATCATACAGACACTGATTGACACACTAGATGTATATACAGAGGGTTGCCTGTCGCATGAATAGTTAACCCCTGCACTTGACAGAACACAACCCACTAGTCATACCTATGTACATACTGGTTCACTACATGTTGCATGAGTTTGTACGATAGGTAATTGTTTGTATATACGACAGTGTGTCTCTGGCATATGTCCTCAAATCCTGTTTCCTCTTAGGCTGTGAAAACTTACATAAGGGACCAACAACTCACTGTGGACTATGTCTCTTATTACTTCTTTTTTTCTTTATCAATAACCTTTTAGTACCTTTCGGTGTAAGGTGTCTCTTATTACTGATACAACCAAATGTGCGACACAATGTGCTGGCAACTGATCCTGATGACTTCATTTATTGATGTTTTTTCTTCTATGTGGAGTTTTTAAAATTTCATCTTTGCTGCAGGCTCGTTTTTGTTGTTTATGTTTGTGATTTTCTGACACTTCCTGACCATTCGAGTTGCATTTCTCAGATTCAATTATCTAATCAATAATTTTTAGAGTCATTCATCATTCATTCATTCATTCATTCAAGAAATGTTTTTTACAGGAGCATGAATGTGTCTCTGGCCCCTAACAATGAAGCTTGCCTAGCCATTTTAGAATTTCACTTTCTTTATTTCTTGTTTTGTGAATGAAAAAGTCTGTCATTTAAATATGCCAGGTACAACACTCAATGACATAATGGATTTAAGTCTAAGCTTGTTTTATCTCTATCTCTCTTTTTGCATGTAGCCATCTCTTGGATTATGTTTGTTTAAAAAAAAAAAAAAATGAAAATGCATAAATGAAAGCAAGACCAGTTTTCATACAGATGCTAAACGCTATGCATGGCTTGACATAGGTCACACGTTGGAATGTAGGGTTGTGTTACTCGGATTGTACTACATAAAGTCATAAAGACTTGCTGTGAGTGTGGAACTCAGCAGTATTTGTTTTTGCTGTTCTGATTCTTTTGTGCATCTTTATTTCAATTTTCCATTTTAATTCTACTAAAATAGATTTTAAGAAAATCTCAGCATGCCTCCTAACAACATCTCCCCAGCTTTGTTTCTAACATTTTTTCCCCACATTTTGTGTTTTTTTCCTCTTCTAACCCATCAGACACAGATTTAGACCAAAATTTGAGGGCTATTGACAAACGCATGGAAGACCTTGGCTTAGGTAAGATTGTAAGCGTCGTTCGAGATCTCCATCTTCAATGGCAGAGCTATTGAAGGAATGAGAGGGGTAGGAATCTCGAGTTATGAAGAGTGAAATTGTAATCTACAGCGCAAACTATCAATTGATGTTCAACAAATATTTTTTTCTTGTTTGCTTTAAACTGGTTCTGATTGAAATTAAAGACATCAATCCTTTGAATGACTTTTGTACTGTGCACGATTTAAATAAATTGCTTCCTAACCACTGTGAAACTTCAGGGGGGGGGGGGGGGGGTTATGTAAAA
>JARBEQ010313592.1:16647-27572 GCA_030265355.1 Tritonia tetraquetra
CTCCGGACAACTGAAGTCCTGCTGGCTAAATTAGTGCTGGTGTTTACAAGACCTGATAGGCATCTAAAGGGAACCATTGGGTCATGCCAGTTTTTTGGTTGGCTACCCATACCTTGCAGGGACTTTTTCACTGCTGAACTTTCACCCATGTTTCTAACAAATGCCTGCCGTCTCCCTCTCCGTCCCTGCCGTGGAATGTTTGAAAAATAGAAACATCCTCTCGTGTTTATTAATTATTAATACGTTCGTCTCACAGTAATGCCACTCAAAGACATGGGCTATCCTGAAAGAAATTATTTATACATTGAGTTCTTTAGTTTTGCATCGCCACCCAAAGTGGCAATTCTCCCAGTTCTTATATAGCTGATAGGTGACCACAGGGGCTACATTAATTTGTTTATTGGCCTTGCTTGTGATTGATACTGCTCCGTGGATTGCTCATGGTGTCAATAAGAGTTATGGACACAGTGGGCTGATCACCTGTTTGTCTGAAATTCTTTGATCTACAGCATTTCCAATCTTGTGTTCAGCCATGCTTGATGGTCGGGGTGCCTGCATTTATATCAGGTATCTTTTGTGTCTTTCATGACTGAATTGAAAGTGGGGTATTAATGTGATTTGAGCAAACCAATAAACAAATCATTATATCATATACTGTGGAAATTGATGGATTTACATAACAAGGCCATGTGACTTATGTTTTTGGACATTTTTTCAATGCTATATAGAACGCAGATAGGTAGCTTTGCTTTTTTACACCATCACATAGCTGCCAACTGTTACGATAAGATATAAAAGATCTTGAATTTTTTTAGAGTAAAATCTGGAAAAATGGATTTCTAAAGCAAAATATGCGGATTTTGACTCATTTTTTCTCTTTGGGATTACGATTTTTGTACGGGAGTCTTTTTTTGCGTTCTGAAAAGTTGGCAGCTGTGCATCATTTGTAGATTAGAGAGAGTATAGTTTGTGGATGTTACTGATACTGATAGGATCTTGTTTCTCATTCTTTTAATTCAACGTCTCAGAGTATGAATGCATAGGTCTGGGGTTTGGATCCTGTCTATACAGGGTTTTTTCTCTGGATCTTTCCGAATTTTCATGACTCTGTCCTAGAGATTCACATGTAAGTTTTGCTAAATCACTTTTGATATGACCCTTCTGTGTCGAAAAGGGTGTAACACTAACAACTTTAAAGAAATAGAACATTGATTGATAATTGTATGGTAGTGGTATTGATTACTTTGTTTGCCTGGAAAGAAACTCATGTGTTTCAAATTTTGATGGAGGTGGACATTCACAAACTTTTTATTTGATTTTTTTTCGTTTTTCAGGTAAAAAGTGTAATTAAGAAATGTGACTTTAAATGAAAACCTAGCTATAAATAACCAAAATGTTCTGAATGTCACATTTTTTCTTTATTTGTCATGTCCTACTAAAAGTTTTCTGTAACCACCTAGGTTTGTCAATCATTTTTTCCTGTTTTCAGATTCTCACGATGATTTTGAATATGAAGATGATTTCAGTCCTGAGTAAGTATTGACTTCTCACAAAGTCTTGCACTTTATGAAAAAGATTTATTAGAGTGGTGAATTATCTCAGTTTTTACTCTCTGTAGCTAAGGGGTGGGGGATCCCAGTGGCACAGAGGTACACTTCTCGCCTCTGAAGCGAAAGGTACTGGGTTCGATTCCCGGTAGTGACAGGTATTTTTCTCCTTGAAACTTAGTGAAAACTTATATGCCACTTCCCTGATCATATTTAGGTAGGCGGGATCAAGAATCTAGTCCCTATCGGAGACGGACGATAAACTTGGAGGTCCCGTGTGCATTTTGCGCGCATTAAAGAACCCTTGGCAGTTGAAAATAGATAAGAGTAGGCCGCAAGGCTGCTGTCTGGGCAAAATTCATTCCTACCACAAAGGTCACAGTGGGTTGATCACCTGCTTGGCTTAATATCTTGATCCAAAGCAATCCAGCCTAATAGTGCAGGCCCTACACACTGTAATGGTAAAAGGGAATTGGATAAGAGAGAAAGAAAGAGCTAATGGGTAGCAACAGTTTATTGTCCTTTTTATGATTAATACCATTTAGTGTATTGCTCTTGGATGATGGACACAATGGACTGATTACCTGTTTGTCTGAAATCATTGGATTCATAGTTTGGTCACTCATGGTGGTTGGGATACCTGTATCCTGATATGTACATGTCTTTGTGTTGGAACATAGTGCTGGCCCCAACACAACATTGTGCAGACCCGTTATTCAAAGGGACTGTTCTGTTCTTGCTCAATTTATAAAGTCGTCATTACCATTTTTATTGAATTAACCATGGTGGGTTCTTTTTTTCTTTTTTAAACAAAATTTTTCTGCTTTCTCTTTGATATTGGTTTTAATGGAGCTTAAACAAGCAAAGAAACAAGAGATAGACAGAGGTCCATGAAACTGTAAGCCTATATTGATAATTTCCAAATTCAACAAAATTGTTCTGCTTTTGGTTTTTGCAAATGACTGATTTTTTAACCCTTTTCTCCAGGCACAGCATGAGTCACAAAATGTCTAAAGGAGAAAATAAAACAGAGACTGCAGAAAATGGAAGTATCGCAGAGGAAATTGATGAAGAGATAGATGATATTTCCATAGAGGCGGATGATTTGCTTCGCAGTGACAAGAGTGGGGTTAGTTTATAGATGATGCTATATCGATTTTTTTTGTTTTTGAATGATGTTTGAAATCCGTTTCAGTTTTCAAAAGTGTATACACTCTAACAGTGAACAGGCATATAACGAAACTAGTGTTATAGCAAAAATGATTTTTGCTCCGGATTTTTTGTTATATTATCATTGACTTGACGAAATAGTGATAAAGTGAAATAACTTGTGCTGTCCCTGAAAGATGAAGTTAGGAAATCCAAGCAACAACAATGGGAAAAATTTGGGGAGCTGTAAAGAGGAAAATCAGTGTCCAATAAAACATGTTAAGAATAAACAAGATGTGGTTGAAATTAATGATGAAATACTAGAAGTGTGGAGAGAATATTTTTGAAAATCGACATAATCCAAACAACTTAACTAATATAGAAAATACAGAAAACAACAGCCTAAATGTCCTAATGAAAATGGTAGTTCTAACAATGAAGGAGAAATAACAATAGCAGAACTTATAATTATAAGTGAAAAAAAAAAGCCCCGTCTGTAGGTGGAATTTGCCCAGAAATGAACGAAAGTATAGAATCAGATAAAGTATTACTAAAACCATGCCAGGCAGCTTATATAACTAAAATAGTGCCAGAAGATTGAAAAAGGAGCACAATAATCCCTATTAATAAAAGTGGATCTACAATGCAATGTGAAAACTATAGAGGAATATCTTTACTAAGTGTACCAGGAAAAATGTATGCTAGTATCTTAGAAAATAGGCTCAGAAATGGAGTAGGTAATAAACTGTAAGAGTATCAAAGTGGATTTAGACCAGGAAGAAGTGTACAGGACCATATCCATACATTCAGGCAATATATAGATATAAGAAAGTTCATGCTTGCTTAATTGATCTACAAAAAGCATTTGATTCTGTGAAAAGGAAAGAGTTATGGAAAACCCTCAAAGAACATGAGGTCAATAGCAATTTGATAAAAGCAAAAAAAATAATGTTATATTAATCCTAAAAGTACTGATTGCAGTAAAACAAATGAGCTCAAAATAGATTTAGGTGTTAGACATTGTTTATAATGCTAATGGATTCGATATCAAAGCAATGCAAAGGTATGAGGCCCTTAACACTTTAAGACCCACAACCTCTAACATAAAGCTTCCCACCAGTCCCAAGGGGTTTTTTTTTTAGCCTAGGATAGAACTGGCAACCGACAGTAAAAAATTTGTTAAAATTTGATTTCTTCATAAATAGTGATCAAACTTTCACAAACCAATCTAATTTGAATGTAAATTTCATGCATTTATTTAGATTTGCAGACAAAATTAGGAAAAAAATAGTAATGTAACAAAATTACACTCTGATCAAAAGGCCCAGCAAAATCGATAATTTTGACTCAATCAAACAATGGTTAGTTATCGATAACACATCCCTTTACCGATAAACACTATAACAAACGTGAAATCCATCGATAGAGCGAAAAAACCCTGATTAAATGGTTGGCGAACACGACGACCCTGCGCAAGCAAAAACCATCAGTTATCGATCGAACCCGAGAACATTGACAATATTAGTTTTAAAACGGCTGAATTAAAGACGAAGTCAATCAAAACACATTGTAAAAGTATGAGCCAAAAGTAGAACATAATAGTTTGAAGTTTGAACAAAGAACTACAACTCTTTCAACACAAAAAGGTAAATTAATAATGGTCGCAAATTTGGAACCGTGGGTCGAAAGTGTTAGAAGTAGGAATGGGGAAATTAAAACCAGTTCAGCTAATAATGTTAGCATTTACAGATTACTCAGTGATGATTGGAAAAACTCAACAGGGAATTAAAGAAAAGAGGTCTGAAAATATATTCAAAGAAAAAAAGACTATGCTAATTAGTAGAGAAACAAATAAACAGGTATTGGAACAGGTTGATAGCTATAAATACCTAGGAGTAATGATCAAGTCAAATGGTAGTCTGAAAGAAGAAATGAATCAGAGAATTAGCAAAGCAACAAAGGTGTATTGGAAATTCTTTTATCGGTAAGAAAGGCCGAACAACTAAGACAAAAATGTCAATTTTTAACTCAATTTATTGTCCAACTTTGATATATGGAAGTGAATCATGGACAATAGAGATAAAAGCAAGCTACAGGCAACAGAAATGAAATTCCTAAGAAGATCAATAGGCAAAGCAAAGAGAGATAAAATTAGAAATACTAGGATTAGGGAAGAAGTAAAACTAAGCATGTAAAAATCAATTAAGATGGTTTGGACACATAAACAGAATGAAAGATAACAGAATTCCTAAACAAATACTATCACTATCAGAGTAATTTTTTATGCTTGATTCATAATATGTCTTTTTTTCTTTTTAGTATTGAGGTATTTACCATCTGCTTGGTTCTCTTTCAGTGTGTATGTATGTTTTTAATTTTTTTTAATATTTTTTTTTGTTCCTTGCTAGTTTGATGACCTGACGACAGACCACAGCGTGTCCCAGGCAGACGGAGGATTTGATTACATGGAGGATCCAATCTTGCCGTAGGTCTTCAGGACAGATCTGCCACGAATAGTAGTATTTGTAGACACCCATGACAGCAGTGGAGAAATCGTAGAGGGACACAGCCATCTGACCCCTCTACTCAAGATTTGAAAAAAGAGGGGTTTTTTCAAAAAGAAATCGAAGACGGGTCCTTGCAGCCCTTACATTCCAGGGATCCCTTGAAAAGTGTCTTTGTTAAAATGAAATTGTCAATTCTGTCTCAAGTGTATTATTTGTGTGACATACCTGTGGCACCCAAACCCTACTACAGCATTATCATTCATCTACTATACATAGTCTCTCATTATTCATACTTGCAAACCGTCCAACCCTTGAAGGTTATAATCACATCATGCGCCCATCACCGTATTTAAAGATAAGATATCAAGCTCAATATCATTTATCGTTGTTGTGTCTCACCTCAAACGAACTCCCCAGAAAAACAAATCTCCCACCTATATCATTTAATTTTCTATCCAGTCCGGTTACACAATATTAATATTATGACTTATTTATCCAAGACCAGAATTTTTTAGCAGGCTTTGGTTGTAATGTCTGTATCTTTTTTTCATATCAGCATTTCAGTTCAGTAACAATGGGAAAGAGAGCAGTATAAAGCCATAACTGCTCTGCTCATTAGTGGGGGAGAAAATTGGTAAGCTCCCTACATATTTATTGTTCAGTTTTGTTTGTTCTTGTTATGTTGGTGCTCAATGAAATAGCAACGCCTGATATTAAAATTCACATATATATCGTATGCATCCTACCTCTGAAGAAATAATTATAATTATAGAATTTTAAGTTATTGATTGTTTTGTTTTTCTATTCATTCACTTGATTTAACAAAATTCAACTTATAATTGAAGGACCAAACTAAAATATTGTTTAAATTCTTTCGATATCCTGCCCCTGAGAAAATTGTACCCTTTCATTATCATCAGCCCCCATTTGGATACATGAGTATGAAAAAATGACGATTCTGTTCTTATATGAGAGTTAATACAATAAAAGTATTGATTTTCCGAAAAAGGAATGAAAGAGCTTTCTTACAAATGCTTTGCACAAAAGGGATTTTGTGTGCTTGTATGTCAATATAATATAAAAAGTTTGGGCAAATTTTGTGTACGCGTAATTTTACCTTGTTCTTGTCCGTATCTTGTTAAAAAAAATACTCAACTGACTGTGTGTTTGTTCATAAGTAATCCATGTTTCTTGAATAAACCTCCTTGAAGCCAATAAATAAACAGAAAGGCCGCTATCAGCCTGAAAAGAAATCTTAACTCATGCTGCTTTTAGTTTTAAACTCCACAAATTATGAAAAAAAATTTAAAATTCAATAACTTTGTAAAAATTTCTCACTTCAAGTGTAAAGGCAAAACATAAACAAAGGGAGATCATTGTGGAAACTCTTGGCAGGAGAACTCCCACCAGGAAACACAATTCAGGAGAAAAAAATGGGCCAATGATAACAATGGGGGTCAGAGTCTTTGGCCGGTATTCTGCCCAACAATAACGATTGAGTTAAAGGAACTTTTATCAAAAGAATTGCTTTTTCTTAACATGCATCAAATCAAATGGTATTCCCCTAGTCATTTGTTAAGTATGTAATGCATTCTTTGGGGGGTATTTATTCAATTAGTATTTGCTTTATAATATCATTTTGAATTAGGTCATGTGATATCATTTAACCAATATTGCATCTTCAGTAATTTGGTAGTGACTAAAGTTGTTCTTGTCTGTAGTGAAAATGATAGTTTAGTCTCATAACAATTCATAATCAATTATTGTAAGTAGCTATTTGGAAATTAGTCTGAATTGTGATCATTGTATAAATAGACAAATTGTGTGTTGTACCAATTTTTTAAAAGTCTCTTGCTATTTGAAACAAGAAGTTTTAAACGTTATTATGGACAGCCCAATTTGTCAATAAAACGCTGTCGCATTGAATTGTAATCAGACAAATTATGCTGTATCTATGTGTTTTAGTTTTACCAATTTTTATTAACATCATAATTTTAAGTCTCTTCCCATTTGTGTGTGATGGATAGCGAGCAGTCATTATAGTTTTAAGTCAGTTGTGTTGTTTCAATGGTAATATCTGAATATGAAATATGCAGTCAGAAAGTTTCAACTTTATAAACAACACAAAAACCAGACCCATAAAATTCTGAAACTACCACTGATAATTGCATTCAGGATTGCCCTATGTCAATCTCCACAACAAATGTTTCTTTGGCCCAAATGTAGGCATGAGTAATTCATCAGCCTCTTGTCCTTAAGCCATGGTCATAGTGTGGGAATGTTTTTAGGGCCCTGTATATGTGCATGAGAATATTTTGCATGTCATTATAGGCTTTGTGTTGGTCCCAACACCTCGGTGAAATCATCTTTCACCTTTTGTATATTATAAACATATAAATACCAAAGACTTTTGAAGGTAGACTAGTTGTTGTTGTGGGTTGTGGGTTTTTTCATAATTTCATAAGTGCCAAAGCATGTTTGTGTGTTTGTTTTCCAATGCAGTGAGTGAAAGTGGGGAAAAAAATGAATGGTTATTATTTTCTCCATTTTTGGATTAACTAAAAATAATTCGATTTTTTATTATTTTTTTTTTAATTTCCCATGAATGTTGAACCGTACCATTATATAATCAATATCATTGTTCCACAATTCTTTTCTTAGATGATGGGTTCGTGAAAGGTTATTACTGATGGGTTCATGAAAGGTTATTACCCTCCTTATCTAAATGTGCAATGAAAATTCCTCTCTTCCGTTGTTTTTTTTTGGTAATCCTTTGAAATTCATTTGTTTTCCTCTCACATCATGCAGGAATGGATAGTAGCAAGTGTTGCAGGAATGGATAGTAGTAGCAAGTGTTGCAGGAATGGATAGTAGCAACTGTTGCAGGAATGGATAGTAGCAAGTGTTGCAGGAATGGATGTACAGCTGTAGTAATGTCAAATGGTTTGCACAATGGGTAATGGAGAATGTGTGATATTTATATGGTTAAGAAGATAACATTGCTGTCAACAGGTTTTGTATCATGGTCACGTGTTGATTTTGGTTTTAATTTAAGATATTGAAGTCACTTTTATCAGGTTTTAAACAAATACGCTCTGATAAAAAAAACACCTTTTGCTTTGCATTTATTGGAGATTTTAACAATTTTAAGTTACTGGCATTGATGTGAATAAATATGAAAATTGAGTGGCCCCAATCTTTTCTGTTCCAAAACGTCTTTAACCCCCTTATCAGTATCAGCCATGACGTTTAACATTATATAATGTCAGTTGTTTTTATATACTGGGTACCTAATAAATTACTCCTACTCCTTGTGCTGATGTTTGAGTTTCATCATAATCATATTGATGATTTGTGATGTTGAAACTGAACCTTGCAATGAAAGGTTTAAAGAGATATTGATCTATCTGTCAAATTATGCCTTGGGACCTCTTACCTTTTCCCTCAGTCTTGTGTTTTGCCACATCAAGGAATGATCGTAGGTTGTACGTATGGATAAATCACCTAGGTTGTGCATGTCAGGGTGGTGTGGTTGCGTAGCAATTAAACTTATGTTGAATGAGTTATCTCATGGTGAAAAATTCTCTTTTCTAATTCTATGGCCTCGTGTGCACCTAATTCTAAATAATGATGGGTAGTTGGATATTTTCTTGTTTTTCTCCAATACATAAGCAAGAACAGCAATGGTCATGGTTCATGTTGAAATAGTTATAGATTAGAAGACATGATGTCTTGTCTTCAATAAAGTAGATACTTTTAAATCCCATTATTTGTTTTATTACGAATTCAAATTTAAACAGCAGGTAATGGCTTGCAGCATAAAATGTTTCTTGTAACAATTGTTAGGCAAAGTGAAACCTGTACACCATGATTCAATCAAGACCATACAAATGTGTTGGCTCGATGGAAGCAAAGTGGGCATACACAGTTAGGATCACCACAAGACTAAGGTTGTATAAATGAGTTTCCCTGAAGTTATTTGGTCGAATGAGGCATTTGTTTTTATTCTATCCTGTGATTTTTAATTCACTTATCTTAGCTTAATCTGCAAATCAAATATTTATACCATGTATGTAGATATGTAGATAGATCAACTTGTATGTTTTTCTTATAGTAGTCACACAACAGGGCTCCCTTGAAATGTTTTATCGCAATTGATGAGACGATGGTTTGGAAATGCGAGTGTCAAGTTCTCAATATTTTTACATCTTATATTATATCAATGTATTTTGCATGATAACTAAATCATATATTATATATAAATATTATATTATTAATACCTGCAATAAAACATTATAAGCATAAGTTTTAGCTTGTAGTCTTCTTTATTTTCTTTCTACAGTGCAGCACACAAATGACGACGTCACATCTAAAATTTAATTTGCCTTTTGATGGGTAAAGGGACAAGGTACCGGGAAGGTCGCCTGCCTGCCATTCACATTTTATGCATGTGGCATAGCCATGTGTGTGTATGTTAGGGGCGACAAAATGAAATGCGACCAGTGGCACGTAGTGATTGGATATGTTAATGTTTACATGGCGTGCATAGTGTGTAATGTAATCAAGTGATGTGTTGGCTTTGCCTCATTATTATTTCTTCTTTATCATCTTTAATTCTTTTGAAAAATGACCACACGGAAAACTTGAATTCACAGAAATTTTGAACGCATTGTTCAAGTCCCGATCAGTTCGAGATTCTGTGCTAATCTGTATTGGTGGATGGATGTTCCTTGTATATCATGGTTCCTACTCATCTCAGCAGAATGTGGCCAGTGTTGCATGGAATTGGAATTGCTCTCTGTGAGCAGTTTGATTTCTTTATTGTTGACATTTCAAATCAATTTGCGCAAATTTTTCCACAAATAATTCTGCAATCAAAGCCACCAACAAGATTGGGTTTCAAGATTTGATTCTGAAAAATGAAATAATTAAATTTCCCATCATTCTACCTCACAGTGGGTTGATCACCTGCTTGGCTTAATATCTTGATCCAAAGAAATCCAGCATCATAGTGCTGGCCCTACACTGTAATGGTAAAAGGGAACTGGATAAGAAAGAAAGAAAGATCATTCTACCACTAGCTCTATGTCCCGATGATCATCATGCGTGACACAGTCATGCTATTGATACAAGGATTTCAGTGGGTAATCAGCCCATTGTGCCCACAAGCAATACACTCAATGCAGTGTTCACAGATGGTTACTACGTGGCCTAGTAGTAACGCTTTAGTCACGTGAGCAGAGGGTACTGGGTTGAGTTTCATGGCTCTGACCCTGTGGATTCCTTTGGAATCAAGTCCTATCGGAGATGGACAATAATTCAGAGGTCCCGCCTTTGCTATGACTATGACCCACGTGTTGCCAAGGGTGTAAAACTAACAACTTTAAACAGTATTCATAAGTTATCGCCCATTGTGTCCACAAGCAATACACTTAACACAGTATTCATCCTAAAAACAGGCCTGGCCTACAGCAGGAAGATTATAAATCCCTGATTTTTGCTCTATATAATAAATACGCCCACTTGGAATGGGATCACATTTCGTCTAACACAGCTACAGCGGGACATTCCATAAGCTTGATTGAACTCCGATACTGTGAATACTGTCTTAAGTGTATTGATTCCAACAGGTCTTGTTTGTTGCTGTTTTGTTTGTTTGTTTGTTTGTTGCTGTTTTAGGGCTCTATCGACACAGAAAGGTCATTTCAGCGCCCGCCATACG
>JARBEQ010313593.1:0-16634 GCA_030265355.1 Tritonia tetraquetra
CTCTTGCTCTTTCATTAGTATTGACACCTGAATAGACAAGTGTATGACTACCTAGATTCTCTATTCCCTGGCCTTTCCTTTTTTTTCTATTTCTTTACCCTTAATCTTGGATCTAATATTTCATGTCCCTATGTTCGTTGTACTTTTCCGTGCATGAGTCGTCACCGTGTAATCAATCCATGAGTCGGGCATATGCCTATTGCTTTGAATCCGTTTGGTTCGGGCAAGTAGGAGATTTCCCCACTGTGTTCTAGGTAAGTGTTGGGGTTGCCACCTCAAGGCCCCTTACCGGGCCTTGTGACCTCTTGGTCTGGATCTTTATTTGAGGCCTTCCCATATGGTTATACCTTGTTATAGCCCTCAAAGTCATTAGACCACTCAAGTCTCTCCACCGCATCAAGGTCGGTCACAAAGGAGAGGTATATCAACGTACATCACACGAATATATCGCACAAAGTAAATTTTTAGTATGAAAATTATGTTGTTTACATTGTGTTTACCATTTTTGTAAGATTGTGTTTGTTCAGATAGAACATTTGAAACAAGGTCGTGTGGACTATCAGATATGCATTTCATCTCTTCATATGAGTGTGTTACTATGCCTGATTCATCTGAAATGTGTATTATTTTTTTTGGGGGGGGGTTTCTATTGGGGGAAGGTTTGAGTTCAAATTCAGAGAAATATTTAGATAATGATAATAATACACAACATTTCTAAAGTGCATAATTCACAACTAAGTCATGCTCCATGCACTTTATAATAATATCATTGGGGAGACGCACTACCAAAATTGACTCTCTCTCTCTCTCTCTCTCTCTCTCTCTCTCTCTCTCTCTCTCTCTCTCTCTCTCTCTCTCTCTCTCTCTCTTTCACTGAGTAAACATTATTAACTTTCCTTTTTAAAATTTTTATGTGTTGATCTTTTTAGGTTGTGTTTGCATCATCCAAATCTGCCAAAGCATGTGTAGAGAAACTTCATCGAACTTCCAAAATGGGGAATATAATGACAGTAGTACTGGATACGATGGGTAAGCTTCCGGGTTCTTGGGTGGTTTTCTTTTTCTTTCTCAGTTTCATTTTGAGATTGATTTTTAACCCAATCTGTCCATTCACAATGTGTAATGAGTTATGGACATGTTTACCTCTATTTTTCTTTTTCAATTTCATTTTGAGATTAATTTTTTAACCCAATTCGTCCATTCACAACTGAATGTGTAATGAGTTATGGACATGTTTACCTTTAGTGTCTGGCTATCTTTGTTAGTTACATGGTTTGATTTGAAACTGATTGGAAAGAAAATAGAAAATCAGTGTAATTAAGCATCAAATTTTGCCAAATAGTTTGACACAAGGCAAGTCTAAACAGAGATGCTAACCCGTAAAAAAATTTCCGTAATTTGTACAAAATTTTTCTCGGAATTCGAAAATACGAAAAAAATTTGGTAGAGAACGGTTGTGCAATTTTATAAGAACGAAAATGACAAGTAAAGAAAAATTAACTTTTTAAAAATGTTCGACTACCGTTTAAAGTTCAAACTTGATATTCAGACAAGAAACTACTGCTCAGCACCAAGAACTTTCGATCCATGCATGTTTCTATAATATATATCTTTGTATATTGTATCAGTTCTTCTTTCTTATCCTGTTCCCTTTTACCATTACAGTGTAGGCTGGATTTCTTTGGATCAAGATGTTAAGCCAAGCAGGTGATCAACCCACTGTGATATTGTATCAGTCCGATACTAGAAAGCAACCAAACTCCATTCTGCATTGAATCTCGTTGATCGCAATCATGTTTTTAGTCGATAACTAGTTGTTTTAAACTTCAATGAATACATCACTCATATCAACTGATATGAAATAAACCTTTCTTCTTTTTGATTATATGCTTAATGAGGGAAAAAGATTAGTCTACTAAGAATATTGTTAATTGAGGTACCTTTGATTTACAGGAAAGGAACGGCAGCGTCTGATTGATGAGAAATGTACAGAACGTCCAAGAATTGACCTTGAGATGAAGAAAGCACCAATTCACTTAAGAACCAATAGTGTTGACACCTTGGAACGATACGATTACATCGAGCCGGAGACTGAGAGAAATCCTGGGAAATACAAGTACCGAAATCAAGATAAGAACATTGGGGCAGCAACCGAGTCAACGAGCTCATCCACCCATTCAAATGATGGGCCTTCTAATTCCAACACACCGTTTTCATCTCAAAGCACATTCACACCCAGCTCAAATTCATCCTTCGATATGCATTCAATTCCGCCTTCCAGCAATCAAGGCAGTGAATTTTCTTACAATCATCATGACCCCCGACCTCCTCCACATCATGGGCATTTTAATAATCAAAATGCTCCCCCCCATCCACAGATTCCCCCCCACCATGGCCCCCCACCCATGAATCCACATCAGCCGCACTTCGGCAACAAGTTTGGGGGACCGCATGGTGTTCCACAGTCTCCATTTGATAACCCCCCTCCATCCTCTGTGTTTAATATGTGGAATGAACGGAGAGAGGAACCAGACTGGAGGCATGATGGAGGTCGGGGAATACATATGAATAAAGACTTTCATGGGAGTCATGAGTGGAGTGGAAGAGGTCCTGATAACTCGGTCCCTTTTCAACCTAGCAAAGACCCTCGCATTGAAAAGCCACCCCCATTAGACATACCCAAAGAAATCCCAATGGAACCCATGAGCAGGGAGGAAAACTTGGCTGCTCCCCTTGACACACCTGAAGCGGAACAAGAGGAGGAGCCACGGTTCATGAGCCTCGAGTCAAGGATCCAGAGCCTGCTGCAAGCTGGCTCAGAGGGTGAGGATAAGGAGGAAGGGAAGAACGGAGCTGAGGGTGGATCAGAATCAGACGTCCCCGAGTCCCCTCAAACAACTCTACCTCCGAATCCTGCTGTTCCTCACACTCATCAACACCATCCACCACCGTCTCACGTTCATCCACAGCCAGAATCTTCTGGTTGGGATGTGTCACGGCATGGCCCTGTTCCTCATTTAAATATGTCTCCTGCTGTACCACCGACGCATCATCCTCACCTCCATCATCACCATCATCCACCTCACATGCCACCCATTCATCCAGGGATGCCTGCCCATCCCCACGTCCCCCCTCCCCATCAACACCCCCCTCACCACCATCCACATAATATACCCCCTTCATCACACCACTCAGGACCTCCACCACCCCACCACCATCCAGGCCCCCCTCCTCGCCAACAACTTACAGGCCCTCCCCAAGCTCAGCACCATTCAGCACATCCCCCCCACCCTCATCACCCCACATCCCTGCCTCACCTCGGAGGACCTCTACCACCACCTCATCTACAAGGCCATACTCCTCTCCATCACCCCGGGGGTCCCCCACCCCATCACTCCGGCCCCCCACCCCCTCGTCATTCACTCCCACATCAACAAGGTCATCCACCAATCAATATATGGCCGCCGGGGTCCAAGGGCATGCCCCCACCAGGTCAGCAACCTGCTTCGTGGCCTTCAGGTTCACCCATAGACTCTGTCCACTCACCCATGCATAAACAGACACCATCAGACCATTCACCGCACAATAACGCTGATTCCCTTATCGATGGAAAACTGAAAAATCGCTTTAAGACTAAGAAAGGGAAGCCTGCAAATGATGGTGATAATGGTAAAAGTGATTCATATTTCATTCCACCGGGACTAAGCAACAATAAAGTCATCTCCGATAGTTTGTTAAAAAATACATCCTCTCCACTAACTGAAGAAAGTCATCGATCATCGAGTGATTTGCAAAAATCGTCTTCGCCTACTCCCCTCATGGACCTTAGTTTTGAGTTAAGGAAACAGATGAATGAAGATCGTATGCAAAATGGTCAGACTTCTGATGCCGAAATGGAGGATGACCGAATGAGTTTGGATTCAGTCAGTAGTGGAGAGGAAAGACTGGAGGTGAACCCCCCAAATGGAATTAGCAAAAGAACGTTCAGCAGTGAATGGCACCAGCAAGCTTTTGACAATTACAACAGTGCATTTGATTCAGACTATGACGCCGAAGGAGAGTATGTTGCGCAGATGTTTTCACATGTTCTTGGTGATTTTGTTACAGAGCTTAAATCCATAATGCAAAAAGATTTATGTAAAAAGATGGTAGAAACATCGGCCTTCAAGTATTTTGAAAAATGGTGGGACCAACAAGAAGAGAGTCACAAGGTCAGTCTTTATTTGTTGTTGTCCATGGTAATTATTGTCACTGGTGTATATCTAGAAGTTTTTCATGATTTTTTGTTTGTTTGTTAGTTTTTCTTCTCATTACTTCTGAATTTATGTTTGGAACTCGTCTGTGACAAAGTGGTAGAGCACTCTGAGAGGTTTGAATCCCAGTTGAAAGGCCTTTTTTCTGGCTGTGCTGGTTCAAGTCCTATCCGTGGGTGAAAGTTCTCTTAAGAGCTGCTGGATGAATTAGTGCTGGTGTTTACAAGAACTGAGACATTATTAAAGGGAACTGATGGCCCTGAAAGAAACTTGTGTCCTTGAGGGAAAGCACAATGGAATTAGTTCGAGTAAAATTTCCCTTCCTTATCCAGTTCCCTTTTACCCTCACAGTGTAGGGCCAGCACTATGAGGCTGGATTTCTGTGGATCAAGATATTAAGCCAAGCAGGTGATCAACCCACTAGACCTTTTGTGATGGGAATTAATTTTGCCTGGACAGCGGCCTTGCGGCATTCTCTTATCGGCTTTCAACTGCCAAGGGTTCTTTAATGTGCGCAACGTGCACACAGGACCTCCGAGTTTATCGTCCGTCTCTGATAAGACCAGGTTCTTTGATCCCACCTACCTGAAGAGGATCAGGGGAGTGGCATATTGGTTGCGATTAACTTTATGCCCAGGATAGAGAGACAGAAGTGATTTGAGACAACAATGAGCCCACAAGGCCTGGTGGAATAATAATGATGAAGCCATCTGGGCACGGTTGAAAGAGCAATCTCTATTCTTTGTTGTTAGCCCATTAATTCCGCAGAGCAGTGTTAGGGCCAGCCCTATGTTCAACCATGAAAGGCACACAAGATACCTGCCATAAACCACTAAACATGACAGAGCTGGAAACTCTTTGGATCAGAGAACAGAATTGTTCATCGCCATGGTTTTATGGTTTGAGTTTGATAATTATTCCTCCATTTCTATACTGGACAAGTCGCAAGATATATTAAATGAGCTAATTCATGGATTTTTAACTTCCGTGTCACATGTTACCTATATAATTGAGTACTGATAATTGACAGATGGAGGAAGAAAAGAAACAATAAACGGACAAATGAACAGGTATCATAGTGTGGCAAGATCTGTCTCCTTTAACTAAAACACATCCTAACATTTATTTTAAATACTGTATAAACATATTTCGATCAGCATTATTATTAGAATTTTATTTCATTTATTTTAATACAACCTTAAAATTTAGTTTCCAGGGATGGTAAGTGGGAAAATCATTTTTTATGAAAACCCATACGTAAAAGTTATTACCTAGCAATTTGGCATCCCAGCTGTATGAGCCATGAACTGAAATAGTATATAGCATTAAATTGTTCTAGAAATGAAGGGCTGTTGTAATATATGAGAAGCACTTTTCATAGATTGTTGTGGTATTGCTGGTGGTTTGTATGTTTAAATTTTTGTAATTTTACTAAAACACTGACTGTAACTTTGAAAAAAAAATGAGTTGATAATTTGTTCTTGTACCAACAGGCACCAGCTAAATCTCAAAGTGTCGAAGTTAAAAAGGAAAAGCCATTACCAACGACAACGACCCCTGTCAACTCTGCCTTGGCTGGACTTTTTGAAACAAGACATCCGTGGTCCAAGGATGGAGGGTTGGAGTCAGGTCTGGGGTTCAATCGATACAGTACCGGAGGGCTGCTAGGCATTCGGTCAGGCATGTCCAAGTTACCGTCTTTCAAGGTAAAAGAAAAAACATGTCTAGACACTTTGATTTGGTTGTTTTGTGGTTATGTCTTCTAATTTTTAATTGCTGTTGGATTTTAGGGTTTAGTGTTTGATATGGGAATGAATTACATAGCCAACTTTCCTGCGCTAGTATCTGAGGGTTAATCTATAGAGAGATGATAAAGTAACCATCCGCGCAATGATATTAATACATGAAAATTTAAATTTGTATATATAGAAAATACTCTTTTTTGGCATAAAAATACTCTTTTTGAGCTCATGGAATTTTGGCATATGTGTATAATGTAGGCTACTATCTATATCTATAAACGAGTAAGCCCGATTTTTGTCACGCATTTTCTCAGTTCCCACATGCGGTTTATAATTTAGCTGGAGGTGATTCTTGTCGTTAATTTTATAGAAAATGTTTTGTTTCTTCTAATTTTGTTTATCAACATTCTCAGTTTTTACTTTCCATATTTTATTTTTTTGTGCTTCTGATAGACAAACTATTGGGGAAAGTCTATGTCTGCTTGAATCTACCCAAACTGGATTGATTAAACACCAGTCATCCAAATGAGCCGAATTAAGGACGTTAATACTGTTAAAATCCTTTTTTTTTATGGTTTAGAAGAGTGTATCACTTTTACAATTTTTATGATAAGAGATAATCTACCTTTGACATTACTATTGTGATGACAGAAAAAAGTTCAAGAGCCTGTCTTTGTGGAGGAAGAGTCACAGTCATCATCAATCAAGGCCAGCAAGTCTAAAAATAAAGAAGAGGACGAAGACGAGGATGAAGATGATGATGATGAGGAGGATGCCTCTGACCTTGAAGAAACTTCTAAGACACTCGGGAAGAAACCGAAGAAAAGAATCTACAGTTCTGATGAGGAATCAGAGGAGGGCAAAGCTGGTATGGACGGTTGTAATTTTTTTGTCTGTGGCAGCCATGTTTAAGTCATCATGTTTGAAATGAAATAATTACTAATACTTGATTGAATAGTCTTTTCCTTTTTTGTTCCTCAATTTACTTGTTTAACAGGACTGTTCATACTCATTGGAAAGTATATTTCAAATTTTATATATACACTAGATCACATGAATTATTCTTAGTTTTTAGATGCTTATGTGACTTTCAAAGTGGGCTTTTATAAAACTCTTTAAAAACAAACAAAAAATCATACGCACTGAAAGTTGTCTGGTCATTTCCAGAAGCCATTGCGTGAACATATTTCCACTTCTGTTTCTAATGCCTAGACATTTTAAGTTCATGATCTGAACTTTTTGTTGTTATTTTGTTGTATCCACAGTCATCCATATATTTTTTTTAATAGACAATACTTTAAAAAAAAAAGAATCTGTGGTTAAACTATTTTTGTTTAAATGTTCTTTTCAGACACTGCAGAAGAAGCTGATAAAGAAGGCAGTGATGAGGAAGACGATGAAGACGAAAGTGAGGCTGAAAGCAGTGCTGTTGAAACTGATGATGAAGAAGAAGAAAGTGATTTGTCTGATGATGAAATTTCCGATGATGAAGATGTAGCCAAAAAGAAAGAATCGATCAAGGACAAGGAATCCAGTGATGATGAGCTGTAGGTTTTGTTTGTCTTTATGTTGTTGTAATTTTGTTTTCTGTGGGAAAGGTGCTGTTATCAGCTCAATGCTATCTCCATTTGGTGGATAGGCTTCCTCAATTGAGCTGCCTCTGTGATAGTGGGTAGTGATCAATTAGTAGTGATAAAAAAAACTTTTGTTTTATTCATGTTGGAACCAATTCTAATGCAGATAATAATGTTGGCTGTGGACTCGTCTGTAGTTCAGTGGTAAAGCACTCGCTTACAGATCGGTAGGTCCACAGTTCAAATCCCAACTAGGTCAAAGAGTTTAACAATTTAATGTCACATGGCCCAAACAGTGATTGTCCCATTGGGTCACAGAGGTGGCAATGGGGGATTCAGGGATGGGATACAGTCCTAAAATTATCAATTGCTGATCAGGTTCCCCATAACACTGCACCCATTTTGATAGTGAAAGCTTGTAACTGTTTGAAGATTACTCTAAAGGAGAAATTAAATTCGAAATTTATATAATTTTCAATTTAATGACCAAATTTCCACAATCTACGAGAAGATCACCAAAAATAGACCTGATACTCCTTGAATTAAGTAAGCAAGGGTCTAAATTGCATTGAAACATGTTTAATTGATCAAAAAGTTAAGTCTAGACAATAGACTAGCGCATAAAATCAATATCGTTCAGTGATTCAAAGTATTTTAACATGAAAAATGACTTGCCTGGAATGGCGCCCGAAAAACAAGATCAATGAAAAACCAGCCGAAAATTGACTAAAAATGACCAAAATCTTTAACAACGACTCAAACTGAAAGCTACACAGCGAATGTGCATGTGCACGGAAAGATGACTCTAGTTGCTTTCTTGTTACTATGTGACGAGTGCAAGAAAACTGCCGTATGGCAATAACGCGTCAAGAGACACTAAAGTGTTACAGGCTTTTTTTTTTTTTGCGATGTGAGGGTTCAAACCCGATTAGAAATGGAACTTATACAGCCTCTGAAATGATATTCAAGTGTTGAAGGGGCATAAAACTGATAAAAATCACTTATGAGGGACTGTCTTGTAAACCTATGAACTGCTGATAGGACTAATAATTTTGGACAATACTTGACTGTGGTATGTTTGTGTCTTTCTGTAGGGAGGAGTCGGGAGAGATGAAATCAGATGACGACATTGAAATGAAGTCGGATGAGGATTCCGATGAAAATGAGGAAGACGGAGAGTAAGTATTTTTTCTTCCTTTCTTTATCAAATAATGTTTTCTCTTACCCTTTCTTACATTAAAAAAAATTATTTTTATCATACCCCATTAATACAGTGTTAGATTATTCACTTTGTGTTATCTCAAATCCCTTATGGATGCCATGAACAATACAGTGAAGAGGATCGATCATAGAATAAGGCCAATAAACATGTTGCTCTTGTGGCAACCCGTTGAAGAACTATGGGCTATGTTTTAATGTCAGCTTTAGTTTAACATGTGCCAAAAAAAAATTTATTTTTTCTTAATGCTGCTTTTGTTTTATTCTTTGCTTGTCTCTTTTTATTTGTTGGTATTTTTATTGGTGTCTTTTACGATAGGGGTTTTGGTTGAGAAGTTGATCGATTTATTGGTAGAATATGACATGATCGAGGTGACTGCTTTCAGTACTTCATGGAGATAACTTTGGACAACATACTTAACCTTTATTGACTCATCTGACCCGTGGAAATTATTTTGATGCTATTTTTTAAATTTTATTTCAGGATTTCTCTCAGTAAAAGGGCAGCTACTTCACCTCTAAAAGTGTCGCCTGTGAAAGAAGAGGTGAAAGAAGAGACTGAAGAGGAAGAAGGTGAAATCAAAGAGGAAGTCAAAGAAGAAGAGGAAGAAGGTGAAATCAAGGAAGAGCCATGTTTTGAACGCCCCAAAGCTCCAACGCGAGGCAGAGGAAGGGGGAGAGGTAGAGGGAGAGGAGGAAAAAGAGGCTGGAGGAAGAGTATTGACTCTGATGAGGAGGTTCGGCCGATAGTGGAGAATGAAATCAAGATGGAGAATGATAAACTATCGAATGAATTCAACTCTACGGAGGCAGAAGCAGCCGAAATGTTGATGGCGTTAGCATCCCACCGTCCATTGAAGCCAGAACCCATAATGGAAGACAAATCCGATGCCGAGGATCGAATGGTTGAAGAAGAAAATCGACGGAAGCAAATCCAACGCTCCATTGCAGAGCATGACTATTCTTCCATCACGCTGGGGGAAGAGGAAGATGACTCTGATGCCACAGACTCTGCTGATGATGATGCAATGCGAATTACTCAGGAAATCTGGATTGATCATAATTACTGCTTGCCATCTGCTCATGTCAGTGTGAAGGAAGATCCTCGTGCTGAGACAAAAGCCAAATCACGTAAAAAGAGTAGAGAAATTAATGATAAGATTGATGCCACGATTGATGAAGTTATTTCTCAAGGAGTCGCAAAATCGGACACACCAAAGAAGAAATCTCCTGCTGTCAACAAAAAGGGTAAAGGCAAATTGACGGATGTTACCAACAAACAAAAAGGAAGTCGAGAACTTGCCAGTATCTTGCCTGATGTGGAGCCAAAGCCTAAAATCACTTTTACACCGCGGAGTCTGCACGAGGAGAGGCAAGTGTTCTTTGATATTTACAACAGGGGCATGGACACCGAGGACATCAACCTATTGAAGCGGACGTATGACTCGCTGATGCAATCGGATGATCCAATGTTTTATTGGTTGAATGACATTCTGTGGGTGGACCATCCCAACACACACATACCAGATCCACCTCGGAAGAAGAAACGTGTGGAGGAGGGTCTACGAGTCCATAAAACAGGTAGGTCAAAGGAACAATTATTATTACATTACTTTCTGGTAGCTTTTAAAAAGTTATTGTCCATGTCATTAATTCCTGATAGTTGGTTTTGTTTCGTCTCATATTATATACATCAGCAAATTTCCTTTGATAATTGTTTCTATGTTATCGTGACTACCACTGCCATGTTATGAGGTGTTTGTGATTAAATCCACTTACTACCTTCATAGAGTTCTAGTTCTAGTACCACAGGCTTGGTCCACCCTTTTATGAGTTTGGAAACAACCAAACCATAGAGTGCTGATTGATAAATTGTTTGATTAGAAATTATATGATCATCCTGACATGGTATCTAACCAGATTTTGATAAAGGAAGAATGATTGAATGGCACTTCTAGTAAGGTCTCCAGTTTCTCATTCTATCTGATAACATTGATTGTTGTCAACTTTCCTTCAAGCTCCTGATTGGTGTCGGGGGAAATTTTAAGTGATTGTCAGGAAATATTACAGCTGTCAATGTGATATTGTAAAAATTTTAGTGGAGGACAGGGTATTTCATATAGAGATTAACAAGTAAAAAGGCCCGTACTTCAAACAGTAAAGTTGTGAAGGATGGGGCTAGGGTGGGGTGGGAGTTGATTTCAGGTTTGCCAAGCTTGCCAACAAAATGTTTTTATCATGCTCCAAACCCTTTATTGTATTCCAATGTGTGAACACTATTCAACAAGCCACACAAACTAATAGTTTGTGTATTAGAAGTAGAAGCAAACAAAATTATGGACAGTGAAAACTGAGTGCTGATTCATAAGATTAGAAGAAACAAAGCACTTTCTATAAAATCAACGACACCACCTATCTGATAATCAAAAGAACCATCTCCAACTAAATTGTAAACCACATGCAAAATGTGGTAGCAATCTGTGGGGTAGGAACTGAGAACATCTATGTTACAAAGAAACGGCTTACTAACTTAATAATATAGATATGGAAGTTGAAAGGGAGGTAATTAGTTAATGACTTTTCCCATGGTGTTTACAGGGAGTGCCCGTACAGAAGGATATTACAAGATGTCTATGGAGGAAAAGAACCAGTCCCTTGCCATTGCTCTAACCATACCTGTTCAGCAGGAGGAAGAGGAATGGGGCATGCAGGTACGTCTGGTCTAGAATGGATATTTGGCTGTCTGGGTGTTGGCGTAGGTCTTAGATAATAGTATATAGCGGCTGTCTGCGAGTTTAGTTCTTTGTTCAAAAGAAAACTTGTATAAATTTTTAGATGAAATGTTTTATTGAAAGATGTTTTAAAAATGATGTGACAGCACAGGGGTCGAAAGGTGATTTTTGCGATGTGACAGGAATGAAGAAGAGTGAACGATTAGGAATATAATCCACTTTACTTAAACTGTTGCTATAATCTGGTTGGATAATTTTGGCAATTAGATCATACTTTTATTATTTTATTGGCACCACCAGTTTACTCATTTTTGAAAGAGTCTGTTTTCAAAAAAGAAAATGGGAGTATGTATTTGACGGCATCAGACATTAGTCCAAATTGTTATTTATTTTGTGCAAAATTTCAGAATCATGCGATGTTAGATAACCAGTTAGGCATAACTAACATTTATATAGGCTGACGCTAGTGTTTTTGATTATAATAGCATAGCTGCCAACCGTTTACGATAAAATTGTACTTAGTACGATTTGACCTTCTGGAGAAAGTCTTGAATATTTGAGAAAAATTGGGAAAAATTGATTTTTTAAAGCGAAATGCGCAGATTTTGACTCATTTTTTGTGTTTTGGATGACGATTTTCGTACCAAGACGGTTGGCGCAGACGTTATGAGTGATTAGAACTCATTTTCTGCGAAATCACAAATTTACCTATTCATTTTGTCACTCGGTCGGACGTCATCGGCAATAATTTCAAAATCCGGGGCTTCACTGGGTATGTAGTCTGCCATTGGGAACATCGACTTGCTGCGTTCTAAAGCTTGCACTCTACTTTCGTTTTCTCTTTACCGATCTGGATCGTCTGAAAGTAGATTATGGGGTTTTAGTCTTTATTATCTTGTTACAAGTGGTAAACCAGTATGTGATGGATTATTCTTAGGTATGAAACAGGCGTGAAAAAAGCAATCACTGAAAGTAAAAAAGCCACACAAAAAACAAGGTTGTGCAATGGTAGATCTACACAATGGTATTTGGTCTGGGAAAACAATTCAGAGACCTTATTTTATAGCAGGCTAATTGAAATTAGTCACTATGATTTTGTGTCATATAATAATAATGCATATTAAATCGCCATGGTACGTAACATTTGTGGAAAATTCATTGTTGGTCTTGACTTTTTTCATAAATTTTGAGTGGGAACCCTGAAACAAGCATTATGCTGTAAACAAACATCTTAAAATGGGGTAGCTTAGTGTTGTATTGTACTTTAACTTCAAAAAGGTTGAAGAAGAAGGTAGACAGTATACACCAGTAGGCTCAATATGACGTTGATTATGGCTCTAAGTGACAGACTCGTATGGGAGTCTGCTTTTGCTTCCTGAAAAGTTGGCAGCTATGTAATAAATGAAATTTTGTTTTGACTTCTGAGACTTTGACATAAATTGCTGTAATATTCGTGGTAAGATAAATTAATTTTTGAATGTGACAAAAATTGAATGCCAACATATTTTTTTATTCTCTGTGAAGGATGATAACAAGAAGAAGCAGCAAACATCCAGAGAAATCCGCAGTGAAAATCGCCGACTTCAGACTGCCATAGCTGCCTTCCAAGAAAATCAAGAAATCAGTGACCTTCTGAAATTCAACCAGCTGAAAGTGAGTAGTAGTTCAGGCTTTGGGTACTCTGTCTCAGTACTAGCAGCTTTTTTTATGCTCTGCCATATCCATGCACTTGTATCACATTTTTTAAGTTGAAAAATGGAAAAAAAGATAGGTTGTGACTTATAAGATGATCACAGAGTTAATAATCTACTTCATGAGTTGTTTACTTCATTGCACCAAGGGTGTTGAAAAATGCTGTTTGTTCTGTTGCTTTTATATCCTTTTTTTTTTTTTTTTTTAAATTGTGACTGATCTTATGGATTCTGTTTCTATGTTTAATATTTACAGTATAATTTAGATTTTATGATTTTTTAATTCGGTTTTTATTTTTGTATTTTGAAGCCACTCTTATCATTTGTTAGAAATTTCCCACAGCATGGCAGTTTAATCGGGTTGTCATAGTGACCAATGGTGATAATATTATGTCATCTATGTTTCCTATTACCTTTTCCATACCTCACAATAGGAGAAGCTGTCCCTTTTATTAATGAAGCTTTTATGTAGGGTTTTTGTTAACCTCTATAATTTGATTTGATTTGACAGTTCCGAAAGAAACAGTTACGCTTTGCTAAATCGGGCATCCACGATTGGGGTCTGTTTGCTCTGGAACCCATTGCAGCGGATGAAATGGTCATCGAATACGTCGGACAAGCCATCCGCCAGTCCATCGCTGATATCAGAGAAAAACATTATGAGAACACTGGCATTGGCAGCTCCTATTTATTTAGGGTGGACCACGACACCATCATTGACGCAACCAAGTGTGGCAACCTGGCACGATTCATCAATCATTGTTGTAATGTGAGTATCCCAGTTAGTTTTTGATTTGTCCATTGTCTACACTACCTTTGTTTCCGTAATATTTTATGTATTGCACAGACCTGTCAATCATTACGCTTTTGGCAGAATTATTACGATTTTTAGTCTCTGTTTCTGCCATTCCGCAGAACGCTTCAAAATTACGATTTATGAAACAAGCTATCAATATAAACAGTTGCTGGGGACCTTTCTTTCTTCTTTCTTTATCAATAACCTTTTAGTACCTTTCGGTGTAAGTTGCTGGGGACCACGTGGAGCAATATTTTTTTTTCCAGCTGACCGACATGAGCAGCCATTACCTAACACAGCTGAATGGAGTCCCATAGTAAGTCACAGAGCCACAGGAACCGTGAATCTGTTCATGACTGTAGCCGTTAGTCTCATGGGATGTCCTGTGGGGTCATGGGCAGTCCACAGACCCATTCACTGGTAGTCCGTGAACCGTTCATAGAAGCTTCGGTTTGTCAACCACAGACTGAGATTTTTAGGCATATTGTGCATGTACCTACTGACAATGAGTACCGAATGACTTGTCTTTATATTTTATGTCATTCAATCAACCTCAGCGTGAGCATGTATACTTAAATTAATTTGTGATTGCGGGTTGTGTCGTGTGAGCGTAGTTTATGTGATAGTGAGAAAGAAATGAGTTGAGGGGTTGGATCAGAAATGTTACACTACACATGTCAACAAGCATTTTAGTAACTATGTCTTACTTGCCCTTTATTCCTTCCAAATCTCCCAAACCTACCAAGTCATGTTTTTTTAAGGGAATGTTCGGTTTTTGTAGTCATTTTGAAATGTGTCAAATGGCCTGTTTTCACCCTTTTTTATTGATTAATCCTGTTTTTTCACAATGTTATTTCTTCTTTGTCGGTATTAGTGCTGAAAAATGGTGTGTACAGTTTTGGGGGTAGCGATTTACTTCTGGTACCAGCAATACAGTTTTAGGAGTCCTGAACACAATTGTATTGACTGTTGTCTTTTTTGTTGTTGATAGTAATCATTTAACTATTTGCAATCAATGAAGCCTCTTGTTGTGAGTTGGATTGAATTTATTCCATTCATTGATAGTTTAACCAGTTTTTATTCTCTTCCTCCAATGCAGCCCAACTGCTATGCCAAAATTATCACAGTGGACGGCCACAAGAAGATCGTCATTTACTCCAAGAGGGACATCGATGTCAACGAAGAGATTACATACGATTACAAGTTCCCGTACGAAGAGAATAAAATCCCCTGTCTGTGTGGAGCTCAAGGTTGTCGAGGAACCTTGAATTAATCTTCTCCATACATTTTCACCAACTACTGCTGCCATCAGGGATCACCCAATCAAAGGACCGAAACAATATAACATCTCAAGATTTTTCTATTTTCATTTAAAAAGGTTATTCCATTAGAGACTACGATTCCCAACATTTTCTCAATTGAATCCTAGGATTTTAACCTTCAAGTGAGATTTTTATCATGAAGTCAATGTTTTAATCTTCTTTCTTACCCAGTTCCCTTTTACCATTACAGTGTAGGGCCCGCACTATGACTATGAGGCTGGATTTCTCTGGATCCAGATATTAAGCCAAGCAGCGGCCTTTCAGCCTACTCTTATCGATTTTCAACTGCCAAGGGTTCTTTAACTTAATTAGCCATACCTCTGCGCCACTGGGACCCCATGTTTTAATTATCTGGATAAAAACTCCCTTGAGGAAGGTATAAGGAGATAGCTAGCTATAGATGATGAATACACAGTTTTAAAAGGCATCCCATGTAGAATGCAGGAACATGTTTTTATCTATTGAGCATTGAATTGAAAATGTTAGGTTAGGTGGGTGGAATGTAAAATAATGTTTGTAGAAATATGTATGATTATTGACGTATCTCAGGTACTTTGATTATTATCTTAGCATTATCTACTATTTCTCTTGGGTTTGCTTTATTCACCGCTCTGCACTTCGCGCGTCTTTCCTCGGTGATAAAGTGAGTTTAAAGCGAGAGAAACAAACTATATTTTATGTGTGATTTTATGTGTGTCCTATGAACATCCAAGCAATTCACTATCCTATTGCTCTTGGTCTGTTGCCGAGTTGTATGGAAAACAATACAAAAATGATGATAGGGCTTGAAACTGCCTCCTAAACCGTGTGACACATTATGACAGACTTGCTCATTGTTTGGTGATTGTGTAAATTGTTGATGCCTTGGACATTTCCGTTTACTTCACGTCAATGTTTTCAATACTCATTTTGAAAGTTAGCCCCTGAAATGACATTTGGGTGTGGTGCTTGTTTGATTCAAATGGCAGGACTGTTACAACGTATTTTAACCAAAAGATTGTTTAAGACTCCAGATGTTCAAAACTGTAGTAGGGATGTTGAAATTGTAAACATTACACAGCAGTACTTCTGTGTATGATTCAAAAACAGCTTTTTTGACATCCAAATTCTTTCCAGTTTCTACACCACCCATTTTGTCAAAGGAACTTCTTCTTTCTTATCCAGTTCCCTTTTACCATTACAGTGTAAGGCCAGCACTATGAGGCTGGAATTCTATGGATCAAGATATGAAGCCAAGCAGGTGATCAACCCACTGTGACCTTTGTGGTAGGAATTAATTTTGCCCGGACTGCGGCCTACTCTTATC
>JARBEQ010313703.1:3148-16633 GCA_030265355.1 Tritonia tetraquetra
AGTAGTAGTAGTAGTAGTAGTAGTAGTAGTAGTAGTAGTAGTAGTAGTAGTAGTAGCAAGTAGTGGTAGTAGTGGTGCATTTTTGACACCTCGACATTTCAACGAAGAGTTTATTCTCCAGATTCACCATGACTATCTGCTGATGTCTACATTTCTGTCATAACTGGCAGAGATTGGCACGAAAGTAGTCGTGGCAGGGATGATCATAGGTGGATGTTTGGCTTCAGGGTATGGAGGTACCGGAATCAAGGCAAGGGGAATATTGTCGTGGGAACTCTCAGTAGTTTCAATACACAGATTTTGGAGATGAATGTGTTATACTCAAGACCCATCGGGGAAAGACGATTCAACACAAGCAGCTAATAACTTGAAATGATATCAATGACAGAAAATTATGGTCGAGAAAGGGGAGGATGGTGGTGCGGGTTAAGAGAGGTTGAATATGACCGCCATGGACTACAGAGGTAGAGTGTTCAGTGTATTCAATAATAAAAATGTGTAATTTGTGTCCAAATCTTACTTTATATTTTATAAAGATGCATGTCTATCTTGCTTGTCTTGAAACAAGAAAAAATATAGCTTTACATTTCATAATCTAGATAACTACAAAATAATGACCGTAGGGTTGTTGCAAGTTGCACTGCTCGGTTCTAATTTGTGTTTGGAATGAGGAAGTAAAGGAACCGTAATAGGGTTATCCAACGCAACATGAGGAGACAGCCATTTGTAGAAGATCCCCACCACTCCCCTGAGCTAAATTCGAGCGTCACAGCTGTCACGAGCACGCATCGAATGGAACTAGGCCACAGTGTCTTGAAACGGAAGTATTGCCATGATTAAACATCTAGCTTTACATTGTTTGTGTGTTTATCTATCGATCTATCCATCCATCTATCTATCGATCTATCCATCCATCTATCTATATATCGACCTGTCCATCTTTAAAAAAAAATCTATCTATATAACTATCTATTTATCTATCGATCGATCGATCTATATATCTTTTTATCTATCTATATAGCTATGTATTCAGCTATCTATCGGTCGATCTATTTATCTATCTATAGATCTATTTATATATCTGTCTGTTTAACTATCCATCTATCTTTGTATCTTTTCGTATTTTGATATACATCTATATCTATTTATCTATCTATCAATCGTTTATCAATCTATTTATTTATCTATCTGTGTGTCTGTCTATCTATCCATCTACATTGCTACTTATCATTTACATGTATGTATGTGTGTATATATTATGCATGCACACGCGTGCATGCATGTATGTAGGGAAGATGTTGGTAATGTGGACGTATTCATGCATGCATGTATGTATGTAATGTGTGTATATTGGTGTGTTGTGTGCATGCAGATTATGCCATCACCCTTCTTGACACATGTCCTAAACGGCTGCACAGTATTGAGTGACATAGACATTTTCAAAGACAAAGTTATCAAACCCCATTTTTTGACGAGACAAATACTAGCTCATTTGAACATATGCATACCCGGCTGACACAGTGACAGTTGACATACCCGACCTGACATAGCGACAGTTGACAGAACGACCAGGACAGTGACTTTGATTAACATTTCAATTCCTTTTGATGCTTATTTACAAACTTGTTATGAAAAGAAAATTGAGAATAAACTTCTTGAATTTTACAGCAACCATCATTGTTGTCATTGGAAGCTTAGGAAACATTCATAATAGACTTAATTCAGGTTTGTTGAAAAACACCCCGGAATTAATTGAACAGAGTCCAAGTATTTGGCACAATATTGTAGTATAATTTCCTCTATTGGTTCGTATCACGCTTGGACGGAGAGAGTTAAGAAATTAGATATGATTGTATAAAGTTCCAGCACTATGTACATTGTAATTCTAAGTAATCGAGGATCATTGATACTTTCCCCTTGTCTCTATTCTGTTTATGTTTCCATGACGTATGCAACGAGCACTGTACCCTGATATAAACCAATACTGTATGCAACACCATTTTATGAAGGAAAAAAACGATTATCGATATGCATGTGCTTTGCACGAATGTATGTAAAGTTGTTGGGTTTTTTAAAAAAACTCTTGATTAAAGATTTAAAGAATAATCATCCAAAACATATATCCACTGCCTGATGCAATGCTTCAACTGCAATAGAAATAAATGTATGTATGTGTGACCACACACTTATATATCTATATATCTACCTGACTGTCAGTTTATCTCTTTATTATATCTACACTGCTATCTTTCCTTCTGTCTATGTATCTGTGTGCCTGTCTTTCTAACAAAATATCAACATGATATTATAATAGATTTATTATACCACATAATATGTCAAGAACAATTCAAAAATATTCTTCATGTCAAACGGAAAGAAATGCACAAAAATCACAGTCTGAATGAACAATGGGATTCATCAAAAACACCAATAAAAAGCGCGGCCAATGACTGTCTCGTCAAATATACCTTGCCAAGTAAACCCCATAGAACCCCAAACAAAGAAATCAGAAAATTATCCATTCATCCCAAAAAAAACCTGAGACTGAAAAGAAAAGACCAAGACGAAATAAGAAAGATAGAGAAAGAGTACAACACCGTCCTCCACGTAGGGAAATAACAAACAGAGAACTGGAAACTCTGGTGGACAAAATCAACAGTGACGGTAGAATTTTCAAGGCAGTGAAGATCTTGAATAAGAAAAGACATTTTAAAAAACGTGAAATCATAGATGAAGATGGTAAATTCATCACAAACCCAAACAAACTTCTGCTGACCCTATCGAAACATTTGAAAGAAAACATTAGAGATAATACAAAAGAATACAATTTTTTCTGCATCGTTTAAAGGAGAACCAAGGTCTATGCAGTAAAACATTACAAGGGAGGGGATGAGGAAAAGCATTAAGACACTAAACAATTCAAGAGCACCGGATGAAATATGTGGAGAACTCTTGAAATATGTTCACAAACACTTGACGAAAATATAAGGAACATATTGAATGCTATTTATGAAAGCATGAATATTTAAATATAATAAGGGTTCATCGATAACTCTCCAGAAACCTGGGAAACCCAGAGGAATCCATAAAAGCCTTATGCCAATTACTTTGTTAGATACAATTGGAAAAACGATATATATCACGGTTCTCGACACAATTCGCCCAAAATCAAAATCTATCTCTCCCACAAAGTGGATTTCGACCAGACCACAACACCTCCGATGTTGTTTGGACCCACAGGTGGTTATCAGCAAAAGTACACACATAAAAAAATAGAAGTTAATATAACCGGCATTGTCATGTCAGCCGCGTTGGACACCATCAATAGAGAACTTCTTCTCAATGCCCTTTCTAAAGTAAAAGTGGATGATAAAGCAAGGATGATACGTTTTCTGCTCAGCAACACATCGATTAACATCAGAATGGAGGGCTCTACCCAAAGACCCTTTCTTGCCAACTCGGGGACACCCCAAGGAGTGAAAAGCCACTAATCTTCAGTCTTTTTGCTCGTATGTGTGAAACGTCCTATAGACTTTGAGAGGAGATATTACAAGCATTCGAGTCTGGCCCCCATTAATTAAACCACTCACCCTGGTAATGTTAAGTGGTTTCTATGTTTAAGATACACGCGAACATAAATATATGTATGTAGTAACGCTAACCTAGATTACATTATGACTTAGTGTGCGTACTGACCCTTCATTATACGTGTCGTAATCCTTTGTGTATAATATTAATTCTATCCCTATTTTGCCTTACACCATGCCAATACCTTATCAGTCTGTACCTTTTAACCCTTCTTACACTGTCATCCAAATATATGGATCCTAGACACTAGGACTCTGATCAAGAGAGTAACAAAAAGCAATACTCTATTTTCCGGGCCACGTGTTTACCTCCTACCATCTGCCATTCCGAGGATAAATCTGGTTCTGGAGATGGAAAACCTGTCGACCCTTTAAAGTAGAGCTATGACGAGTAGGAGTACCGGAGCTTACCACGGAAACAGCTAAGTAGCTCTACCACGGGAGATGGACCACCGCACTTAGCATTGGATGAAATGAAATGGCATAAACAAAAGGGATAATAACAATGTTTTAAACCCAAAAATCAATAATCTTCTTTGTGTTCGTCTGTGCTAATTTAACGAGCCAATACCAGCACATTCTAATCACATCTTCTTCTATTTGGACCTTGCCTCATCCCTTAAAGACAAAACGGGTGACGGAACCGTGGAGGATATATTATAAGTATATTACCCCACGGCTCGCGTTACAGTTATTGAAAGGCATATCATACTTTATGAATAAGACTCGTTGCATTCTATCAATTTGATGTGCAATGCATGCCATTCTTATCCTACCACACGGTTCAATGATATTATATTGCAAACCCACATCAAAACACCATAATACATTAAGAATTTCTTAGAGTGCCGTGATAATACACATTCCCGTAAATGGCTTCCACGTTCAAACAAGTAGAAACATCGTTCCTAAATTCGATCATCAGGATAACTGCCAAAGTTGATTAATGCTGTTTCTTAATAATGCAAACCATGTGTTCTACACATTATGAGTTTAGCCAATCAAATATTGTTCTCCCCACGTTAGAAAGAATACATAATGATCCGTTCCTCGATTGTTTTCCTTGTAATGATATGACTCTAAAAATTTTCAATAATTTACGAATCAACAATGGATATTATTCTTTTTTGTCGCCTCTTGATTGAAACTTTGAATTAATTCCCCCTTTTGTCCCCATACATAGATTATTCGTCTCTTCGTGATATTTTCCAATCTTGTATCTTTTGTTTGCAGCTTTTCAATTTTAAAAAATTGGATTGCAAAAAGAAGCAAATTGGGGGGTGGGGGGGGGGGGGAGGCTGGCCTATTAGTTTGTTTGATTTCAATATGGCATTGGAACAGGGATATTTTATTACATTACTCCTCTACTGCTCTATCTGGGTTATACATCCCATTGTTTTATTCATTATTATAACGGCACTGGTGGTTTTGTTCAACGTGTTTTTATTGTTGTGATTCCCGACGTTAAATCAATATACCTTTGTGCCTTGAGAAATATGATAACAGTGGAGGTAGACGGAAAACAAAATAAAGAACGAATGAAGTTTGTAAATCATAGTTGTGTTTTAAAAAAAAATGATTATCTAGAGTGAAGTGAGAGAATTTAAAGAGAAAGCAAAGAAAAGAGTAAATGGTAAGAGAATTTACGAGGCGATAAAATAGGTTCTCTTGTTTGTTCACCTGTTGAGCAGAGCATTGTTAACCAAATGAAAGATTGCCTATCCTATTATCGTTATCATTATTATTATTATTATCATTATCATCATTATTATAATTATTATCATCATTATTGTTATTATTATCATTCTTATCATTAATATCATTATTATCATTAATATCGTTATCATTATTATTAGTATTAGAACAATTGTGTTTGTTTTTGTTAATTCAGGGTTTCATTGTGCTTTCCGCAGAAAAGTCTTTTCAGAGCTCTGGGAAAATTATGTCTCTTTATACAAAACAAGAAATAAGTTGGGCGAGTAAAATAGATTTTCATAAGAAAAACAATTTGATTCATGGACACATATCAAGAAGAGACATACATACCGGCCAATAAAGCCATGACATCTTTTTCATCAAATCTAATACTACAACAACAACTGCTGCTGCTGCAGCTGCTGCTACTGCTACTACTACTAACATGGCATTTATTAAAGCAATGGCATAAAGTTTAAATGATGATAATGGCAAATTATTAATAACGATAATAGTAATAATGATGATGATAATGAAAACAATACTAATGATAATAGAAATATAACTACAACAATACAGAATGCCAGAGCGCGGTGGTATCTATTTGCATCGTCTTGAAAGGCGTCAAGTGTGAGCAGATAGCAGCTGTGTGCTTCACCCAGTATTTACCAACTCAAAACTTGTCGATCTATACGAAGCCTCATCAAATTACTTCACCACAGTAGTCATACAATGACACACTCGCACACATACTCACACACTCACACAAAGTTTGATTTGTCGCACAGGCCCCGCATGGTCAATTTGTTCTCAATGTAGTCTACGAGGAATTTCCCAGGGGAGGCAATTAGTGCGTTTACCCCTGATAGAGCTCTAAGCCCGTGATGCTCATTTTGGAGCTTGTCCGATCGTACTGTTTTCTTCAGGTTTAACTTGGGCTACGCACGACATTCAGATCTTAGTTGACAGATTATCTTTTTTTCTTTTTCTTAAAAAACAAAACAAACCAAGATTAAGACCAGACTAACACAACTCTAATGATGTTTCTGGGCAACCAATATGTCACATCCTTTGTAAGATTACTTTTTTTCAGCAAGATGGTCTTGCTATGCGTGTACCACCGCTAGGGAGTTTAGCAAGAGATGGATTCTGAGCTAGAATTTCATATATAGATGCCTCGAATAGATAATCTGGTAACTATCTAAAACTCATTTCATTATAACATTATTATATCATTAGACCATTGAAAAGTACAGCACATTAGTGCACGACAAACGTGTTGCGATGTGCAACTCTTTCCATTCACATTGTATCACTATTCAATACTCTTTTACTTCACGCAGCTAATAACATGAGCAAGTAAAAACCCGGAAGAGTGATGTTAGTTCTGCAGTGAAGATTGTTGCCAGAGGAAACAACGACGTGCTTGGAGTGGGACAAGACAAACGACCCTTGCCATGACTCCGCTGTCTTAACCGCTCAGCCACCTCGCCTCCTACTTACTACATAACTAGACAATACTGACACGTATTTTGATTTAGTATATAATTCAAACATTCTCTATGTAATTTTGGTTTTGTAATAATAATAATAGATATACATCTTTTTCAGCTCTTTTGGTAAAGGAAAAAAAATGTGAATTGGAACAGCTAAAGGAGAGCCCAATTTGTAAACCATGATCAAATATCGTAAAAGTCAAACTTTAAGAAAAAATATCCTGGCAATGAGTCATGTGCGCGTTGTGGTAGTTATTCCCCCTGAGGAAACAAGTCTCGGACTTATGACTTCCTGGTCATAATTGACAAATTCCTTGTAGCTCAAACAAACTAATTAACTCTTGTTTCTGGTGGAAAAAAAAGACTTCTGTTCAGGGCTTACTTAAAAGTTCATATCTCAAAATGTAAGAATGTTCTTAAAAATCAAATAACGCTCAAATTTTAATTGTTAGCGAGAGATCAACACATGAAGCTTTATTGACATTTTCTGATTAATACTGTTAAAGTGAATTGTTTGCATTACAAAAAGAAGATTATTTAAAAAAGAAATGTGATCAATAGATTCAGCAATTTCATTATAATATCGTCAATCACTTGTTATAAAAAACTTTAAAGTGTCATGATTTAGCTCTGTGTTCAGGTAGCGCGGTGGTTATAATCTTATGGTTGAAAAACTTTTGAAAGCTCAATTATCATTTCAACCCTTCAATTGTGTAAATGTTTTTTGGTGTGTTTATTTGTCTGTTTGGCGATACCCCTTAGCGACGCAAATCAGTGTTGAGGACTGCCTGTGTGCAACTCTGGATGACGTTTAAACCACCCCTAAATCTGGACGAAGCCGATACCTGCCCATTGTACTCATAGTCCGTTATTGGCCTCGTTAACAACATAGTGTCACAGATATTCCCCGCGACATTAATACTAAAAGAAGAAGTCTATGTTGCCCCTGTTGCCATCCGTCAGCTATCTTTTATAAAATGAATATTTATAATACCATCGCTGTACTATACATGGTATTCACGACATCAGCATATCATTACTTGTGGTGAATGTAGAGATGCACACCGAGACCGTCCTTCAGTGGCTCTGTTAAATCCAAGTGTTTCACACTTGTCTGGAGCCCTATTTCTGTTTACATTGAAGGTCTTAAGACCCCAAATGAATAGAGATCACTGTGGAACCGCTCGATGCAATCGACAAGATGAGCGTCTTCAACTTTTAAGAGAAATACAGTTTATATATCATATTATCTATCTATAGATTTTGGAAACACTTTTTGTCAGAAGCACTGATAGCCTTGTGGTTAGACGTGCTGTCAATTGGTCGTCGTAATTACTTCGTGGCAGGTTCGAACCTCACCAGTGCTGAGGTTTTTTTGAACTGACTTTTTCATAAACAAAACCCTATTTTGTCTCTTCGTTCTTGTTTTTTATTTATCGCGTTATTTATCTTTTTGTATGTTTGTTTATTTATCAATTAATCTTTAACTATAGTGTTGTTATCACTGTCTGGCTTCTTATCCGCAACCCCAACCCTAACCCCCACCCCCAAAAGAAAAGTAGCAAGTTTAGTATTTGTTACTTTCTGAATTAAAATTTCCATATTCTATTTGATTTCTAAATATTCGTATATTTTGCAAATAGATAATATCTATGTGTATGTAACTGCAATTCGACAAAAAAAGATGCTCGTAGAAGAGGGAGGAGGCGCTATACCTGTTCAAATCACTTTATTTCCTTCTCTATGTGTGTTGTGGTTGGCTTTTTTCCGCTCTCACATATTCGTTCCAGCCCTGCTGAATAGTGTTCACTGCGAAAACACCAGAAGCGATTTAAAAACGAAAACGGCAACTGACCTACGCATGGTTACATATCCATTCAGCCTCTCTGGTCGGGTTCCGCCGCAAATTATATGACAGACCTCATTATTATTACATGTTTATTATACACCCTCTCTCTCACCGCTGGAACGGCGACGATCAAACTCAGAGGGGAAGTTTTTTATCTGTAATTTCTATACAATGTACACCGCAAATTTGCAGGATCTCAACTTGTATGCTGTAAAATAATTTACAATAACCAACATCCTATGTAAAAGGAAGTCAATAATAGGAACACAGAATTTACACAGTTCCCTATCCTGTTTCTAATTGCTTAGAAGGGGAGTTGTCCCACGGGGAAATGGCACCCTGTGAAACATTTTGAAAAGATTAGGTGAGCTAATGTTGATCATCTACGTAATTTTGTTGGCGTTATAAAATGTGTTTTAGGCCTGAGGAACTTCTTCCATTTTCCCTTTTAGAGGGACGTTTATGTTTGACCATGCAACCACAAAACGGCGCTATTCATTCTGAGATCGTTGGGTTTTTTGACGAATATTCCAAACAACTGTGTCACAAAATGTTAAATGTCTGTGTGTCTGGAGATGACAGAGAATGAGTAAGGGTTCTCATTTAAAAATGACTGAATGAGAATGTTCGTTTATTGAATAGTTTCAACGACAGAAATTAGATGGTGCCGAAAAAGGTTATAAGCCAAGAGAAACAAATATTGAATAGATTAACCATGCCCTTTTTTATTTAAAAAAGAAGAAAAAGTAAGTAATCTCTTCAATTTTGATTTTTCCTGAGACAGCGTAAAGCCAAAAAGTGACCCAAATTATTTAAACGGGTGTGTTAACCTGGATCTATGTGGATTCTTATGAGACTACTGATATTTTCATGGAGTGAAAATAAATCAATTTAATGAGCTTGGTACTAAAACTAAAAGAATTCAGGGTGGGACAATCACTAATACAAAAACAATCAGGAAGTCCAGGAAGAGACACATGCCGTTCCTATGGCACCTGATTAGACAAAAATACGTTAAAGACTAATCTATCTAAATAGAACTTGAAAAAATGGATGACAGGAAAAAACCAGGACATAATATAGAGACATGAAAGGCAAAACATGATAGCCTTGCCCAGAGTGGTAGAACCTCTCAGTTTTAATCAACTGCTGAGGGGGTATCCACGAGGGCTACAGTAATTTATTTATTTGCCTGTCTACGATTAATATTGCTCAGTGTATTGCTCATGGTGCCATTAAAGAGATGTGGGCACAGTGGGCTGATCACCTAATTGTCTGAAATTCTTTGCATTTCCGGCTCAGTCGTATTTCGTGGCCGGGGTGCCTGAATTTAACCTTACACCGAAAGGTACTAAAGAAAAAAAAATCGTGCCTGCATTATTGGCGGGTATCGTGTGTGCCTTTCATGGCTGAACTTAAGGCTGGCCACAACACTGCTTGGCGGTATTAATGGGGTTCAATCAAACAACCAGACCATGATCGAAAATGTCTGTTTCAGGTCTAACACTTGATGATGATTACGTGGATTCTTCGTGCGCCCTGTCATATTGCCTTGCCGATCTGCACTTTTCTCTCTGTCTCTCGTGCATTGTATTATGTCCCTGTTTCCTTTGTGTGACCACATTTTCAGCTCACTATCTTTCTTTGTTCCTTGCTCCCCTGAGCTTCTTTTTTGTAATGATGTCTTCCATACAGTCTCTTGTTCAAATAGTGTAATGATGTCTTCCATACAGTCTCTTGTTCAAATAGTGTAATGATGTCTTCCATACAGTCTCTTGTTCAAATATTGTAATGATGTCTTCCATACAGTCTCTTGTCCAAATAATGTAATGGTGTCTTCCATACAGTCTCTTGTCCAAATAATGTAATGATGTCTTCCATACAGTCTCTTGTTCAAATAGTGTAATGATGTCTTCCATACAGTCTCTTGTCCAAATAATGTAATGATGTCTTCCATACAGTCTCTTGTCCAAATAATGTAATGGTGTCTTCCATACAGTCTCTTGTCCAAATAATGCAATGATGTCTTCCATACAGTCTCTTGTCCAAATAATGGTACTTTCCTCTCTCTAAAGTGAGTAGCAAGCTTTCTACCCGTCTCTCTGCTATTTTGGACATCTTTTCGTCGGTAATTCTGTCTATGTATAATATTCTCTGCATCTTCCTTTTTTTAAAAATATGTTTCTTTTTAATTTATAACATTCCTGGCGGAACCGTTGCCACTTATGCATGTTACTATTGGTTGTACGTCGCAATATTGCACTCTCTTGGGGTCCCTTGGTTTCTCAAAAAGTATATCCTTAAGCCTTTTAGGCTCATAGGGCCGGAGCTTAACCTGGTTTCGGTAGCGGGAAGCAGACAAGTGACAATTTGCTACTTTCTGTATAGGACTCTGGTCTATCTCTTTCATAGAATAAATTTAGTACTTCGGAGGCAGCAACGATTGCACATCAATTCTAAAATAAATCATTCGACTCTTTTCTTTCAGACATTCTATTTTAATCATGCTAAGCAATAAATACTCGTTATAAAAGTGTGTCCACACAACTTACACGCCATTTTCACGGGCAAAATTAGCGCTGACAACGGAATCGATAGATGAAAATGAACATCTGAATTTTTTTGCCTTTGGCATGTACCCATTGATTTTTCATAGATTGAACACAAACAACATGTGTTATTTCGATTCCATAGTCAAACGTTGTTACCCGAGGACACCCATTGATGTTTGAGGCCAGGATTCTAGTGCATCCAAGCGTATTTTGACCCCTGACAGTTTCAGTGAAAATAATTGGATGAAGTTCTAGTAATGACGTATACAGGAGACTGAACGACAACAAACCAATTACTTACGACAGGTCAACCAGCGATTAAATATTGAGAGGATCGTAACAACATCAAATAGTTTTAATGGCGGACAAAGATTGGCAAATTGGAATGAATTTATATTACTACGTGAATGATGTTGAACGCCACACGGTTACTGGAAACCATGGAGAGAATAAATTTTTGCTTCAGATATTGAAACTCAAGACAGTTAAAGGTAAGTGCTCACGACATTATAATGAGAATCGGAATTGCACGATAATTGATGAGCGTGGCAACATGTGGAAAAGCCATCCAATACCGAAAAACACGCAGACATTTGAACATTCCTAATTTGTCCCATGATGACCCATGAATCAGAAAATGGAACCAATTCAATCATTTTAGATGGGCTGAAAATGTGATCCAAGGGAAACAGAAGGCCAAAGATGGAAAGGACGATGAGAAACGTGCTGGGCTTTTACGATAAATCCGGTGTTAGATGTCTATACTTTTGATTTTTTACATTGGATATTATTTCATATCCATGTTACACGTTGGCAATTGAATTACACAGAACCGATGTAGCACAATCCCTTTCAATCAAAGATTGTCGGCTTAACGATATTCATTCAAGTCAAAAAGCCTTCTTTTCACGACCTTCTTTACAAAGACTAGATTTCTATGTAACGGCAGTATCTCTATCTCGGAGTGAATGAGGTATCCACGTAAACTTCCGTTAGGTTTCTACTTGTCTTTCTATGCCGCCCTTATTTGTAACACAAGACCATGATTCCATCTGATTCTTTTTAAAGCAATAATTGTTTCGTCTTCTTTCCATATTCTTGCAACATTTTTATAAACCCCAATCATTGGTCTACGCAATGCCATTTTCTGATTAATTTGTTTATCTATAGATATTAGTCAGCATTGAAAACGGCATCAAAAGATCTTGAATAGACTTGTTGAGTTATTGATTTTTTGGAGATAAAATAAGCCCAATTTAGTTCATAAACCTACTAGTTGAAAATCTAATTCTATCAACATATAGTTTTTAAAAAACCAACACACACACAAACAAAATCCACACACACAGTAAAAATGATTCGTGGATGATAAGGGCTGTTTTCATCTTTCTGAATAAGATTTTTTTCTCAAGATTTAAGAATGAAGACTGGAAGGAGATTGAAAAAAAAATCCACAAAGGCAAAAAGACAATAGGACAATGAAAAAAGGGAAGAAGAGGGAAAGAACGAAAACATCGATTATATGACAAAAAGATCTAACCTAATTTCGCTAATTTCTCATGAGAAACTTAAGACACAAAATGCTGGTAAAAATCTGAAACTGTCTGTGTAGGAAAGACATTTTGTGTCTGTTTGGTGGGTAGTTCATCTTCTGCATGAGTTATTGTGCTTACATGCAACCTCTCGAACATACACACACACACACACACACACACACACACACACACACACACACACACACACACAAACACACACACACACACAGGTGGGAGGGTTGGGGTGTAGAAAGTTATAGAGAAAAAAAGAAGACAAGATAAAGCTAAAGAAACTGATAAAGTTTATTAAGAAGAGCTGACTAGAAATTCTACATACATAATTTGAATGAAAAGAGATTGGGGGCAAGTTGTCATTATAAGGAAAAATATCATGATTCACATGAGGAACCTTGGCTTCGAATGCTAATGCTTTCTCCAGACCATTCAGATTTGAAAAGGCTCTGACAAGACAGTTCACCTGGAACTTTCATGTCCAATTTTGGGGACGAGAATCTACCAACTGTAAAACGGTGAAACCCCAGAGCCTTCTTTTGCTTGCATTAATGTTTCACTCACAATTACATTCATCTCAACAATTTTTGGGAATATAAGAACTTCCATATTGTCATTGTGCCCAGAGTGGTAGAACCTCCCAGTTTATATCAATTGCTGAGGGGGTATCCACAAGGGCTACGGTAATTTGTTTATTGGCCTGTCTTTGATTAATACTGCTCAGTGTATTGTTCATGGTGCCGGTAAAGAGTTGTGGAC
>JARBEQ010313813.1:0-13165 GCA_030265355.1 Tritonia tetraquetra
CTCTCTCTCTCTCTCTCTCTCTCTCTCTCTCTCTCTCTCTCTCTCTCTCTCTCTCTCTCTCTCTTTCTCCCTTCCTCTTTCCATTGTGTGGATAGTTTGTTTTTTTTAAAGAAAAAAAGAAAAGAAAGGTGCGGTTAGTAGTGAATCCAAAAGAGTGGACATGACTCGTGAAATAACAGCCCAAAATGTGTGACAATCCATCATATTATCAGTTTCACTCTCTTTTGTAGAGAATGGCCTTTTCAACCCAGTTTGCATACCATATTGCAATTCTCTTTACGCCTTCTTTTCTCTATATTTAATCTACGTCCCCTCGCTACCCCTTTCAGTAACTCTTTCATTCAATCCCCATCCATCATAATTTACACATATATCATTATGTTAAAGTTTAAAGTTGTTGACTTTACGCCTTTGTCAACACATTTTAGATCATATTAAGGCGGACCTCCAAATTACAGTCCATCTCTGAAAGGACTTGATTTCTTTGGAATATATTATAATATTGTTATGTTTTTAAAGATATTGTCTTTCAAATGTAATTCAGTATCAATCTCGTCCAGATTCCCTAATTCAACTAACACATCACAAAGGCGTCCTGTTCTGAATATCTTTTTTTCTGATGATTTTGAGCTTCGTCTAATAAATGACACAGTCAATTTTCACTTGCCTGTCTGACATGAACACCATTGAAACCGGATTGAGCTTTGCTGTTAAGGTATACAAAATATTCTTATGTTTGTTACCAGCTCTGCATGCGCGTGGGAAGTGTTTTAGCCAACATTAAAACATCTAACTTGGCAGAACATGACTAGAAATAGGGAATGGCATGTTGATGACACCGTCTGCGACCAAACGTTTTTGTAGTGTCATGGTAATAATTGCTGTAAGCGTCATTGTAAAATGTCACATAACTGAATTTTGATCGAAATTATAAAAAAGAAACATAACGTCGATGGAAATTGTTTGACAATTAGTCATGTGTTAGACATGTGTTCCAACCTTTTAGCCTTTAAAACTAATTATAGATGTATTAAATTATAGATGTATTAAAACATGTTTAAGATATACAAACTCTACCCCTGTTTACATACACAGATCAGCCCTGTGTACTTATTGTGGGTGTTTGTTTTGGACGTAAGAAAGAACCAAAGAGTTTATGAATAGAACTGCTAGAGGGAGTAGTTCTTCAATTGACTATAAAATAGCCTGCCTCTTCTACAGCTGTAAAAACGGTTCAGCCCCCGACTATAAAAATTCCTCGTAAGTGATCACTCCCCAAAACGTCAACTTAAGTCATGCACTTTTTTTTGGCTGAAGAGGAAAAATCCCCCAAAACGATTCGTCGAGCGCTCTTTTCCCTATTCGGCCCAATCTATGTGGAACTCCTTAACTGCTCAGACAAGACACTGTCAGACATTGTTATCGTTCAAGAAACACCGGAAAACTGATCTCTTCTGTTCCATGTTTGATTAGCTAGATATAATACTTATGAAATCATATCCTAGCATATATATGTAATGACAATTACTCAGTGATCGAATGAATGAACGAATGAACGAATGAAAACGAATCATTGTAAAGCGCCTCTGAGCATCACTGATAGATACCGGCGCTATCTCCAAAATCACCAATTTGAGAAAACTTGATCCAAATTTATACCGCTGGTCTAGAGCAAAATTGCGGTAAATCTTGAAAATACAATAAATGAGTGTGACATACCACAATTTTGCTCACAATGAATATGGATTTAAGGGAAAATACAAGAATTTTGTATTGCCCAACTCGGCTTTTCAGTTTGATTTTGTGAATTACAACAATGGTGCATAAAGAATGGATCGTCGTTATCTTGATGGCAATGACAACTCTATTTTCAAGAATTTGGAGTTACCACAATTTTGCTCTAGACCAGTGTATTGTAAAACATAGACAGCTTTATGAATTAAGTTTTCATATTTTCCCATACGTTTTATTTAATTTGTAATTATGCATAAGGAACATTTATTTATTCAAGCTATCAATAACACCATTTGGTACCTTGTTCCATTTTCCCCTATGTTGTTGTGTTGTTTCCGTCTTCTTCGTGTTGATTCGGAAACTATGAAATTAAACGTAGAAACACCACAGGGCATTAAAGGAAATGTACAGACTTACAGCAGACAGACAAGTTTACCTACCTAGGCAGCATTATTCGACACGAGGGTGGCACTAAGGAGGACATCAGCAGCAGGCTGGGTAATGCTAGGAGCGTATTTAGAAGTATGGAAAATGTATAAAGGTCTGCACAGTATAGCACAACCAACTTTGGGCTATACAAGAGCTGCGTTCTGTCTATGCTCCTGTACGGTTCTGAATGCTAGGATGACAGAGGCAGACCTAAGCAAACTGCGTTCCTTCCACACAACATGCCTACGTAAGATCCTTCAATCTTCTGGACCCAACATATCACAAATAAAGAGTTGCTAAGGCGATGCAAGCAGGAGGAGATGGCAACCATAATCACCAAGAGAAGGTGGAGCTGGATCGGGCATGTGCTGAGGAAGGAGTCAGACTCAATAGCTAGGACAGCACTCACTGGACTCTGGATAGTAAAAGAAAGAGTCTTGCATCAGACGTGGGGACCCTTGACAAAGTTGGCGCAGGACAGGTTGGAGTGGAAGGCCTTTGTTGCTGCTCTAAACACCACTGGTGTAATGGTATCAAGTTGTTGGTTGTTGTTAAATCACTTTTTGCTAAGAAACTTCTAACTAATAAAACAGTGACAAATGTTTTTTGGGGGATCTTCTACCCGAACTTCAAGCAAATAGATGACAAGTTATCGAATTTAGCAAGGATCACGTGACTCTCTTGGCTCTCTAGTAGTTCTATTCATAACTCTTTGGAAAGAATTGAACGGACTTCTTGGCGTAAAGGAATGCAAGAAACATGCACAGAATTGAGGAATCCTCACAGCAAATCTGTTTGTAACGTTTGGAGAAAACAGCTACATGAAAATATCAGTTCATAGTTGAATTCGTCCTTACACTTAAACAAGGGGTGCGGTGTACCAAATACGTACATTTCCAGAATATTTTCAATAGCAAGTATTTGTGCAGAACATGTCAAGACGAATGGCTTGATTTTATTGTTTTCACAACTAACTACTCCCCAAATGTCCGTTAATATATATATATATATATAACTTGTAAAAATGTTCACAGTTGGAGATTTTTTATCCCTCTATCTGGTGCAGACAAATGCAAACTTTACATTGCTTTTTTATTTATTTGGGAACCGATATAGGGCCATGCATACGTCCTACTATTTCATACTCAGAATAATGGTTGACTTTAAAAAGCAGGGAACGAATGTAATAACTAGTTCTTGACCTCAGGACGTTATATCTATTTTGATGAAATAATATTTCTATTATCATCAATTTGAATCTCCTGTTGTAGATTCACTTCGTTCATACAGACTGTTGTTAATCAATTATAGATACATAAACAAAATCGAAACAATAATACGCTGATATTTTATCAATGCGAATTTCTGACACATTAGAAAGATAAAGGAAGAAAATGAGTAGAAAGAGAAAGAAAGAGAAGAATATGTCTTATTCTCACGAGAAAATTGAAATAAATGCAATAGTTTGGGTTGGGAAGCACTTTATAATAGTTTGCATGTCGTTTTGTGCTCAGCACATTTTATCATAAGTTGCATGTATTTCTGTGCACAAAATGGTAAATCCCAGTGCCTTCTTTTTCCATTCTATATTCCATGACACTGGCCCCTGTTAGGCGCAGTGGTAGTTGAGGACCGCGGTCCAAACCCAGGCCAGTTTAAAGTATATTAAGGGCTTTTGTAGTCTTTAGCTGTCCTGTCTGTCCTATAGCAAATATATAAACAAGAGGTCTCATCTCTAAAATGATCTTAATTTTCTAAAGGAACGTAAAACTGATACAATATAATATGTTAATTTTCAATGCTCGATCTCAATGCTTGTACGTGATCTTGTTTGTTTGTTGGTTGGTTTTCTTGAATATTTCCATAATAACACAGTTTTCTTCATCAGTGTTCTTTGATCCGGTTACACAGATTATCGTCGAACGAGTTGTAGAGCGCTTCAAAGAAAAGCATTACAGTCTTAGTGACCTGCCAGGCACTGTGGATTGGGGCCAAAGAAGAAGAAGATGAAGAAAGAGAAGAAGAAGGAGAAAATTAAGAAGAACAACAATAAGAAGAAAAACAAGAAGAAGAAGAAGAAGGAGAAAATGATGAAGAAGAAGAAGAAGAAGAAGATGATGATGATGATGATGATGATGATAATGATGATAATGATGATGGTGATTAGATAAGTAGAACATAATAAAGACGAGAAGAAAGAAGAAAGTATGAAAGGAAAAAGAAATAAAAGAAGGAGATGACAACGACGATTATATATATATTACTATTACTAGCTAACTCGATGTCATTATCGCCCGGCCTGGGGTTTAGAGGTTAGTAGTAAAAAACACCTCGAATTTGTTGTTAAAAAAAACAAACAAACATCGCCATATCGAAGGACATCATAATACTTCATGAGTTTTGAAGGAGGAAGTGGTGGAACTTGAAGAAAAAAAATGTGTTCACACCTCAGATTTGAGAGCATAATTTCTAGTATTCTGGAGTTTACACCAAAAAGCACTGAGTATATAAACACTAATCCATCTTTTTACAAAAGTGAATTCCAAAACCGTGGGGCCTGAACACTAAATGAATAGTCGCCATATAATTACTTAAGATGTTTTTGGGGGAAATATTTCTACCTTCGTTTTGTTTCTTGTTTTAATGTTGCACGACAGTGCTCATAGTATTACAAATATTTGTTTGCTTACTTAAATATTTTTCAACATTTTATTTTGTGTCGCATACAGTGTTTTGTCCTAAAAGCATTGGAATTCTGATTTTTTTTCACTAGAGAGTAGCAAATGCCAGACATTGTTTTAATATAACGTGTCTTTGTAAAATAAAAAAAACCAACAATGAAATGTATACCCCCCATTGACCTGAATGTAAGGTTGATTGTTTCCAATTTAGTTGTTACACCCCGATGCCTGTTGATCGTAAAATTCCTACAGGGTTAGAAATGACTGAAGAACTGACAGAAATGGCAACGGCAATCTGTTGTTCTTTGACCTTTTTAGGTAATCAGTTTTGTTGGTTAGTCACTGGGTGACATTAAAGGTTGATCGTCGTCACATTTTTTGTGGCTTGCCTACATTGTTGTATTTGGACGATCATGTTTGACTCCCACAAGATGTATAGGGTAATTTATTATTTTTTTTACTTGGAATTTTTCTTCTTTTCTATATTTAAAAAAACAAAAATTATTTATTACATTTATTATCTATCTATTTATTTATTTATTTCCTTTTTTTTATTTTGTGTTGGGGTGGGGGGGGGGGTCTTTTGTTAAAGGTTTTTGGATTCGGTTTTTGGTAGATAAGTGTCATTTTCTCCTGAGCTGAATACGTTCTAAATGGGGGCCTACCTTGTTTGCTTGTTTGTGTGATTGAACCCCATTAATACCGCAGATCAGTGTTGGGGCCAGCCCATTGTTCTGTCATGAAAGACACACACGCTACCTGCCATAAATGAAGTCAGCCTGACCACCAAACATGACTGAACACAGAGCCGGAAATTCTATTATTCCAAAATTCAGACAAGCAGATGATCAGTCCACTGTGTCCACAACTATTTACTAGTACCATGAATAATACACTGAGCAGGATTAATCAAAGACAGGCCAATGAACACATTACTGTATCCCTTGTGGGTACTCCCTAAGCAATATTGGTAAAAGCTGGGAGGTTCTACCACTCTGGGAAAAGGGACTTTTTGGCATTTATTATTTACTTACATATTTATTACTTTACTTTCTTTCTTTCTTATCCAGTTCCCTTTTAACCATTACAGTGTAGGGCCAGCACTATGAGGTTGGATTTTTTTGGATCCAGATATTAGGACAAGCAGATTGTCAACCCACTGTGACCTTTGTGAGCTTTGTGGTAGGAATTAATTTTGCCCGGACAGTGGCCTATCATTATGTCTTTGTGCGTCATTGTTCTCAGCGCCTAGCCTAACACCCAAAACTCTTTTGGGTACTTATATGGGTCTCCATGCGCGTCATGCTGTGCGTGTCATGTGATATTTGGTGCATCGTACGTCTGCTATTTTCTTTTGTTCTTCCTGTTGCTATCAAGACGTGGTAGGGGAGGGACCCTCATCATTCTCTCTCCCCGCTTTGCTTTTCTGTCCCACGTAAGGGCTAAGTTAGATTCAATGTATTATTATTCGTATCATTATGTCATGCCTGTGTTGTATTTAATTTATATACCATGCCTTATCTTTCTATGTTTATTTCAGGGACCCCAGTTACCCCTCATAACCTAGGTCACCCCTATTTTACTCGCGTCACCCCAATTTAATTATCTACTAGATATCAGAATCCCGTTGGGCCGAATCCTTCCTTTCTCTTTTTCCTTACTACTGTCTGAGAATGTATGGGGATACTGTTGTATGTCGGGACATTGATATTTTTTAGATGTATATCCGATATATTAGATCGATTTGTGTATGTCTTAATGGACTTTGTTACAACTCCATGTCATGGAATGTTGATCCATGTGTCCTATCCTGGACTTGAAATGACCTATTTGTCCTTTATAATTCTTCAATAAAGGGGATTTCGAATCACTGGAGGGCATTTTAGACTTGTTACCTTTGTATTATCTGCATTGACATTATGTTATTCATGCCCTTGAGTTTATAAAATATTCTCAGTCGCTGGCCCAAAATTGGATGTTAGTGTTGTTTCCTTCTGATTTTATTGCCTTCTTTTAGCATTCTTAATTCTTGCAGTGCTTTTTTTTATCGTCCTTCCTTTTTTTGGCAAATTCAATAATTTGCCTGGGGGCTACGAGCCATCTATCGCTTGTCTTGTTTATCGCGTAGATAAAGCCAGTTGAATCGAACCCGTAAGGAAGATCCTGTACGGATTCGAGCGTCTGGTGCATTTATCTGTTTTGCTGGTGTGGATAATATGGAGACAGTGGTGTTGGATATTAGACTGAGGTCCATTTTTATTTGCATTTGTTTTTGGCTGTGAGAAAGGAAGGCTACATCGTCAGCAAAGTCTAGATCTTCAAGTTGCCTGGTGAGGGTCCGTTGAATACCATTTCGATGCCATGTATTTGTTTGCTTCATGATCCAGTCCATTGTAAGAAGGAATAGAAGATGGGACAACAGGCATCCCTGTCTCACACCGGTATTGACTTCAAAAGAGTCTACAGTTCCATTTAACCGATTGGTCAATCGTAATTCTTTTAAAAAAGCTATCTGGTCTGCCCACGATCCTCCATTTCTGATACCTGCTTGTTCTTCTCTCAGATGTTGATCCACAGCATCTTCCAGTCTGTCAAGTATGCCACGGCTCAATATATTTTCAGGAATTGACAGTAAGATAATGCTTTTCGCAATCCTGTAGGTTATCTTTGTTTGGAAGTGGCAGTTATTCCTTATCTCATATCGATCCAAGAAGACTGCATAGAATCTTGGCAGATGCACTAACGTATTCCATCTGGTCCTGTTAAGACATCTAATTGCAAAGGTATGTTGGTGTTATCCGTCCATAAATATCTTCATTTAGATTTTAGAATATATTCCAACGCTATTGTTTTAGAATCTTCGTTTCGTGTTTTCATATATTATGATGCTTATCTATTGTTAGCTAATCAAGGTTATACCCGAAACGTCCTACATCGGAAGCTTTTTAATTAAATTTTGGTTTATCTTTTTACCATGAACATACAATATGTTGATGATAATGTAAAAAGTGATGTATAACATAGCGTAATAATGCTTCACATTTTAAAAATACCGGAAACTAATAATATGCCCAAATATGATACAAAAAAGACTTGAAACAACGCCTGCACGGGGGGAGCGCATTTCGTCGGAGGTACAGGGACATAACTTATCTCATTATCTGCCACTCCTGTCACATATGTTACAATTTGCCGAAGGCTGCAAATTGTTCCATGGCATGGAGTGTAGACTATGGAAACAGGCACACCCACTTCCTGGACACCAATGGACTGGTATGTTTACCTTATTCATTAAGTGCTAGAAAGGGGGAGGCATAAATGGTCGGGGGGAGGGGGGGGCTTACATGGCCGGGGGCGCCATTAGCGTAGTGGTCCTATAGTGTATCATTGTTCACATGATAAAACCGGTATTACATTTACAAACGGTTTGACCAAAAGTGATAAACAATTATTGACTACATCACGTCCCAGCTTGTGTCTTATGTTTTTGTACAGAAATGTCTTTGTGTCCAACGTAAGACTTACACTTAAATTCGAACTAATATGTCTTGACGGGAATTGGGGACAAGCGAACCGAACAAGTCAAGGTGCACATACTTTGTTTCCCCCTAGATTCCGCATCCAGCTTACTGATACCATTCAAAATTAACATTATGTCTTATTACTTAGAGAAACTTCACTAAAGGCAGAACTCAAGATTCTCTGATATTCATAAAGCCCATGGATTGTAAATAGTAAAAAAAAATGGTCGGATTGAATAATAAAGAGGGGTGTATACGTCACACAGCACATCGCTATTCGGTAAATGTCACCTAGGATATCAGACAAATTGTGATTCCTCTTGTAATGACAACACAGTTGACCTTTAATAACGTCATAGGACTCAAATTGGCGTTTTAAAAATAATGATAGCCATTTTATGTCTCACTCATCATTCAACGCATCTCTTATATGTGTCAGCAAAGGCAAGGTGTGGTGGCCGACAGCCATTTTATGTCTCATTCATCATTCAACCCATCTATTCAAGTTGTCAGCAAAAGCAAGGCGTGGTGGCCGGGTGGTTATAACAGAAGGCTTTCATGGCAAGAGATATCAGTCTGGAAAAGGGTAGCGTCTTCTCCGGAAAGTGACAAATTGTTTACGCCACTGTGCTCTACTTCGAATGAATGAATGATTCACATGGACGTCTCATCAGCGATAAGAATTCCATCATTTAATAGCTCACCAAGGAATACTCTACAGTTTACATAGAAATAATTATATAGGCTGGGCCTTATTTGTCTATCTAAGTTTTTACCAAGACAGTTTGAAAAATCCTGAAATAGAATGATTTATTGTCCTCTTCTTCTTCTTCCGTTAATTTGCAGACCACCTCTGGTGTATTGTCGCAAAATGATATACATAATACAAGTCATCTAATCTAAACAAGAAAACACTGAACAAAGGATACAAGGGCTCGCTCATTGTGTGACCATCTTCAAACTGTTTCAGAAGGAACTGTACGTCAGGTTTTCTGACCGGGGTTGGTGGCAAATTGTTTCAGTCTTATGGCAGATGGGAAGACAGACAGCATCTTATGGTTGTTAGTCCTCGAGTTTGGAACGTGGTACGGAGTTCATGGTCCCTTGTTTTTGATGTCATCGTTACAAGTCGGTCGGTAGGAACGTCGATAGATTCATGAATGGCTTTGAAAAGCGTAGTGATTTTTGCTTTCTTCCTTCTTTCCTCTAGCGTGGGCCATTCCAAATATTTCATGATTTGTTTGACGCTGCTGGTAGTACGATAATCTCGCACAACAAGCGCGCTGCTTTTCGCTGAACTATCTCAAGTTTGGTTATGTCCGTGGCTGTTGTAGAGTCCTAAACTACTGATGCATATTATATTACCAGGCGAACTAATGCTGTATAGCACTGATATTTGATTTCCTGTGGACAGGACCTGATGTTACTGTTAAGAAATGCGTTGATGTTGTTTGTTTTCTTTGTGATGGTTCCATGATAGATCGTTGCTGATTTTTATGCCGAGATATTTTGCGGATTTGACCGATGCAAGGGCTTTTCCATGTACCGTATATGTGAAGTTAATTTGTTTTCTCTTGTTGGTGACGCGCAGAACCTCGCATTTGTCTATATTGAATTTCATGAGCCACTTTTCTTCCCACAGCTGAAGGGCGTCGATGTCTTTTTGGAGTATGGCAGTATATTCTGTGTTGCGGATGGTTCGGTAAAGTAAGCAATCATCTGCGAATAGTCTGGCGTTTGATGATACTAGCTCCGGGAGGTCGTTAATATATATATATAAGGAAGAGCAACGGTCCCATCACTGTTCCTTGGGGGACTCCAGATGTTACATTTGATGACCTTGGCGTCTTTCCATCTAACACAGCTTTCTGTGTCCGGCCATGCAAAAAGCTATCAATACACTGCAGGATGTTTCTTTGTATTCCATAATGTTGGCATTTAACAAGTAGACGCCGATGTGGGATTTTATCGAAGGCTTTGGGAAAATCTAACTGCACACAATCTTTTTGGTTCCCAGCGTTGAGGCCATCAGCGAGCTCTTGGGTGGTAATAATAAGCTGACTTTCACATGATCTTCTTTTTCTAAATCCGTGCTGATAGTCAGACGGAATATTATTAGTGACTTATAATAATCCTGTGAATTATATGCTTTATGATCTTACAGCATATGCATGTTAACGACACCGGTCTATAATTTGATGCTTTGCCCCTGTCCCCTTTCTTAAAAAGTGGTGTTATCAATGCTTCCTTCCACTGATCTGGTATTCGGCTTTGACGAAGAAAGGTTCTGAAAATAATCGTCAATATAGGGGTTACTTCGACCGCTAGCTCCTTCAATAGTTTCCCAGGAATTTGATCAGGACAAGTTGCTTTATGTGGGTTAGTGTTTATAAGTAATTTGAGTACCCCACTTTGGTGTATTGTAATGTCTGGAACCGTTGGGTAATAGCCGCGTTCATTGTTTGGAACGTTGTTTGTATCTTCTTGTGAGAAAACAGATGTAAACTGGTCGTTGAGGATGTTTGCCTTGTAATGGTGTCACTGTGCAAGGTTCCTTCTTGTCCCAAGGGGGCTATTCCCGATTAGTCGATTCTTTTGCTTTTGATGAAACCCCAGAATGTCTTAGGGTTGCCGTCGTATTCATCGGTTAACATGCTGGAGGTGTATGAGTTATATTCATTGCGGCATGCTGTTTGAGCGGTCTTTTTAATGTTTTGAAATTTGTCACAGTCCTCTTGTTTGCCGGTCTCTATTAATTCAGACCCGGTTGAATCTTTCAGAAGACATTTTTGATGGTATGTGTTTGTTCACGAGGTTGATGCATTTCTCTGCAAGTGATTTATATCTCTATCTTCAGAACATTTCATACGGAACAAGTTTGCAAAGTGATTCGTGTCTGAACGCAAAAAAAATTCATATCTGCTTGTTTCCAAAGGAACATGTATCTTTTGATCGGTTTTTTATATTTTGCTTAGGTTCTTAATTCAATACAAGCAATAGTGTCGTGATCGCTGATGCCAGAAATTCCTGTGTATTTGCCTACTAAAATCGGGCGGTTCGTGAAGAAAATTTCGAGGGTGGCATCCCCGGGGGGTCGCGACCCACAGGTTGAGAACCACTGATCTAGGGTCTATCTATTGTCGGCATAATAGGCGTAAGGCCGAATATATGATATAATATTGTTCACTTCATTCATTCTCATAGAACGACCAGACAACGAGAACAAGACATAGAGAGGGGGTTTTAGGCCATGAGAACCTAGACAAGATTACTAGGGGACTTAGACAAGCCCAAGGGGATTTAAGATCGTGGTAAGGTTTAACCGGGGTCTAACCGGGGTAGGGTCCCTGAAATAAACAACATAGAAAGATGATAAAATTTAAGCAATGGCCAAGAATTTGAATACAACACTGGCATAACATAATGATATGAATAACAATTGATTGAATCGAATTTACCTCTTACGGGGACAGAACAAATCAGGGTGGGGAGAGAGAGGAACGTCTCTCCCGGATGAAGTCTTGACAGCAAAAGAAAGAACGTAAGACTCGAACAGACGAACAATGCACCAAATATCACATGACACGCAAAGCATGACGCGAATGTTTTGTTTGTTTGTTTGATCGAACTCCATTAATACCGCGTTAGCAGTATTGACGCCAGCCCTATGTTCAGCCATAAAGGGCACACACGATACCTGCCATAAATGCAAGCACCCTAATCACAAAACACAGCTGACTGCATAGCCGGAAGCGCTTTGGATCCAAGAATTTCAGATAAGCAGGTGATCAACTCACTGTGCCCATCATCCTTTACAGGCACCATGAGCAATACACTGAGCAGTATTAATCAAAGACAGGCCAATAAACAAGTTACTGTAGCCCTTGTGGGTACCCCCTCAGCTATTGATACAAACTGGGAGGTTATACCACTCTGGACAATCCATCCAGGTCGAATGGACTTAAATTTGAATGTGTGTGGGTTGGCCACAAATATCCAGCTGAGGACGTGTTTTACCCGAAACGTTCTGTACCCCTAAATTATTGTCTTTATTGGAAGTTTAAAAAAATATTTCTCTCTCTGTTTTTCAAATTTGAGTTTGATCTTCCGACAGCCATCATTAGCTTGCCTCTCGCCACAGGTCGGCATGAAAACGGATCGAACCGGATCGAACCGGATCGACGCCTAAGAACTGTATTTCCAAGTCGAGAGCAATAACTGAGTATCCAGATCGCCCAGCACTACATCTCTTTACTACTGTGTGCAGCTTGTGGCATTGATATCTCGCGTAATGAAGTGTTCAACTTTTGTGACAGATATGGCATGCGTGACGAGGCAAACATCAATATTTTACACGACTCGTCTGAACATGAATGTCCAAAGCGATACCATTGACATGCTGGTGATGGTAGAATGGAAAATCGTTTTCGATTTGTCATGTGTAGAATAATCAATCGGGAAGGAGGGGAGGGGGTGGGTGGGATCGTGCTATAGCGGTAACGCTTTCGCCTTTGTCCGTAGAGGGTCCTATGTTCGAGTCCCGGCGGCGACGGGGGGGATTCTTCCTTTGGAGTTTACCTGAGTTTGTGTGGTTCAGGCCCTGTGGGTTCCTTATCGGAGTTGAGGTTTAGATTGGAGGTCCTGCCTTTGATATGACCTATAATGATTTTGCTATAGACATGAATAGAGACAAGAGAATCGGGGGGATCCACATTCTGACGGTGTGCAATGTAATGTGCAATGTGCAGGAGGGAGGGGGTGGGGTGGGCAAGAGGGGGGGGGGGGGGGGGAAGCACACTA
>JARBEQ010313924.1:0-16629 GCA_030265355.1 Tritonia tetraquetra
ATCCAGAGAAATCCAGCCTCATAGTGCTGGCCCTACACTGTAATGTTAAAAGGGAATTGGATAAGAAAGAAAGAAAGATTTTGGCACACACACACACACAGAGTCAGAAATCAAAACAATGAGAACGATATCAGAAAAAAACCCATACTCTATTATTAGAATTGATTAAATAACATATAATGTATTAGTGTTTCATAATGAAAAATAATGTACATATCTTAACCATGTAGTACATTAATATATTTTTAAAACACAGACCTTAGACTGAGCCTCCACATACTAAATAATAAATCTCTATTACTGCAATAAAAAAGCTTTGACAAGCAAATACTGAGTCTAAACACCATTGCTAAAAAGGTTGACGTACTTGTAAGGAAGTTCCTAAGGAATGTGAGAGCCGATGTTATAGTGAAGGGAATGCCATACAGATAAATGGGATGGTCGTGGTCGGATTGAGTACCTAGGTCCAGCAATAATACCACAGAACAGCACACACAAAAGTAAAATGGACGACTGAACACAATAATTCTGTTGTAGCCCTGGATCATGGAAGGAAATACAAAATGTAAAAATTTCAAAATATAGAGAAAAACAAACAAACGTTTATATATACTTAAACAACTTGCAGAATAAACTTGAAAATATGGGGTTCAATGCCCAGTATAAGTTAATACAAAGTAAATGCTCTTCCAAAAACGAGGATGCAAATAAATTTTGAGCAATCCGTCGCCTATCTGGAATATCAGGCTACCCTTTCATTTGATAACGAGATGTTACCGTACTGTTTAGGAATAATTCTATACAATTATTTTAAGATATGGAAATCACCCACACTCTATATCTAAATCAATTCATTTTCTTCCAAGGCATAAATAATAAATCTCTTCAAAATGTCCCATATCATGCTCCTAGTCCAAAGGGTATAAAAGCATTCAGTGGTATAAATAGATCATTAACAGCAATCCATCATCACTACAAATTCATAAATCCCAGTGCGTTAATCACAATGAAACTCTGGCAGCATGACATATAAAATCTAACTAATTTCTGACTTCAGTCAACACCCTGGCTGTCCATGGTACAAAAGACATAATATCAAAGTGAGTATTTTGCATCAAGGTAACATTGCAATAAAAATAAAAAATCAGTTAAAAAATATTGAATGAATACTTACATGCATCGGAGACGCTGCATCTGGCTGCACACTCTGTTAAGATAATGCCATATGGGGGATAAATAAATTTAAAAAAAACAAATAACATTTTTGTGATTTTCTATATTTCCCTAGTTACAATCTGTTTATAAAATAATACACCAAAGAATATTTTTCACTATTTCAAAAAAATGTATTACCCTTTCATGAAATAGTCACATCATATCAAAAGAACACAAAAAAATCCCTTAACTTATGAAGTGCCCATTTCAACGCAGTAAGTGTATATCAAAGACCCCAAAATGTTCCTTTGTCAGGGAATCCATCCCCAAATGCCAGTATCAAGAAACATCCGCAAAATAGAGACCACAGTTTAAAAAGATATTTACAAATCAAAAGGGAGATGAAATCACCTTAAGTAGACTGTATTGGCACCCAGCCATAATGAAACAAAACAGTAGCAGCCATAGATCATGGTAAAAGTTGGAGCAGATCATCAACGCCCCAAGGGCCCCAACAGCCATGGCCAATAAAACAGAGATGATGTTTTCTATCACAGATATATTCCTGGGGACAAAAATACAATCTCTTCACATCAGCAAACTCTTTATTCCAATATATTGCTATCCCCCACAAAAAACAAAACCCAAACAAATATGCACACAAAAAAACAAAACTAAGGAATACACATACTAGCATGTGCTGCCTGGTGACTTTAAATGAATTTTTGTACGTGTGGTTAATAAAATATTGAGTCACCGAGTCAGAGCAGACTACACAACCTTTTAAAATTTCCAACTACACGGCACAACAACAACAAACATTGTCTCACCTATCTAATGCTGCTAATAGAGCAAGACGGTCGAACCGGATTTTGATAAATTTCTTGACAGGCCATAACCAAAACTTGTAAAAATGCTTTGATTTCGGGGCCTTTCGAGCATTTCCATGAGTCACGTCACTGTCCGTGGATGAATTGGATGCATGGTTTCGCCTCAGCAAGGCCTGAACATAAGACTGAAGGGTATCTTCCCGGAAATTTCGATTTTCCAAACTCGGGGAAAGGTCTTCCCATTCCATATCAGGCTGTGACGATGGATCAGCACTCATGTGTTCCTCGATGACCACAGTGGAGTTTGAAGCGATAGAGGGGAGGGATTCACTGAGAAAGAATCTGAATATACACAGCAATTTTTATTAATTTCATACATTTGAATAAAAAAGTATATATCAATGCTAAATCAGATTTCTCTTAAATCACTCACCTACCCAATATCTATCATAGTTAAAAAGTAATAAACAATGTATCAGTATCTTTCATAAAACTTGAAATCTCAGAAGAAATTGTTAGAAAATAATTAACTGAGTATCGTAGTAATGTGGTCAAATTAAATGAGAAGATAAAGCATCAAACAAAGAGATCGCCAGGAATCAACAATATTGTGGTTGAAGTACTGAAAAGTTGGCGGAGGTAGATAGGCCATGTCCTGAGAATATTAAGAACAAAGTATTCAGTCATGGCTATGACATGGACACCCCCAAGATAAAAAAAACCGTTGAGAGAGAAGAAACAGGAAAATCGTGGAATGAGCTCAAAAGATTGGCTCAAGACAGAGTTGAATGATGATTTGTTGACACCTTGAGCTGCTCCAAGGAGCTATGAGATGATGGATGAATGGATAGGCTTTAGGGGATTTGATGTTTTTTCTTCTTCTTTCTTATTCAGTTCCCTTTTACCATTACGGTGTAGGCCCAGTGCTATGAGGCTGGATTTCTCTGGATCAAGATATCAAGCCAAGCAAGTGATCAACCCACTGTGACCTTTGTGGTAGGGATCAATTCTGCCCGGACAGCGGCCTACTCTTATCAATTTTTAACTGCCAAGGGTTCTTTACCGTGCGCAACGTGCACACAGGAACTCTGAGTTTATCGTCCGTCTCCGATAGGACTAGGTTCTTTGATCCCACCTACCTGAATAGGATCAGGGGAGTGGCATATAAGTTTTCACTGAGTTTCACGGAGAAAAATACCTGACGCTGCCGGGAATCAAACCATGTACCTTTCGTGTCAGAGGCAAGAACTGTACCTCTGCGCCACTGGGACCCACGATTTGATGATTTTACCATTTATAATAAGCGCATTGGATCATGCTGCTCAACGAGCAATAGTATAGTATGTGCTCACCTCTCACAATCAAAATGCTTTCTAGAATCCCCCCCACTAATAGCTGCATTCATATTCACATCCGGTACATTATTTGCAGCACCAGAGCTATTTTCTCCAAATGTGTAGGACATCCAGTTACCTGAAAAAAACAAAGTTTCTATTAGGGAATGACCATAAAGTATAACAAAACAGATTGTTATGGTTCAGACTGTTTACAGATAAATTGGACCCCAGTTAAAATTTTGCTTTCACCATATTGGTGAAAATATACAAAAACAATCAAATAATATGGATTTTATTACTTTCTTCTTCTTCTTATCCCGTTCCCTGTTACCATTACAGTGTAGGGCCCGCTCTATGAGGCTGGATTTCTCTGGATCAAGATATTAAGCCAAGCAGGTGATCAACCCACTGTAACCTTTGTGGTAGGAATTAATTTTGCCCGCTCCAGATCCAGATGCGAGAACCGTACCTCTGCGCCACTGGAACCCCTAGTATTACTTTGTGAATATCAAATAGGTATCAGTGAGCTATTAACAGATATAATTTATTGATCGAGCCCCATTAATAACACAGAGCAGTGCTGGGGCCAACCCAATGTTCAGCCATGACAGGCACACAAGATACCCGCCATAAATGAAGGCACCCCGACCACCAAACACGACTGAACACAGAGCCAGAAACTTTTTGGATCAGGTATTGGGATATAATATACTTGGTCATCGAATTGACCTAACACCAAAAGGTACTAAAAAGGTTATTGATAAAGAAAGAAAGACATCAAATAGGTGCTCAGTGAGCTATTCACGGATATAACAGATAAAATATACAGAAACAGCAATTTTTAAACAGTTTTCAACAGAAATTTGCGGTATCTCTTTTTGTAACTTTCTTTCTTTCTGATCCAATTCCCTTTTACCATTACAGTGTAGGGCCAGCACTATGAGGCTGGGTTTCTCAAAAGTATAATGAAGGCAAACATAATGTCTTAATTCCTCAACTTTCAGCAAACACATACACTCATTAACTTTTCATACAGGGTTCTCATGCATTAAAAAAACCCCATTCCCTGATACCAGAGTTGCTATTTGTTCACATAACATACCATGACTGCTAAAGGGTTAAAACCAAAGACCCTTCCATACACTCATTTGCTTGATACTAATAATAAGAGATGCAAAATTTCAAGTGGCACTAGATCATGTCACTGACTGGCAATTGAGGGTTTGTCATTGAAGAATGTAGTCGCGATGCCAGCCCTTTTTTATGCTTCATCTGATTTCCCATCCAAGCGTCCGTGACTTCCAACCCGTCTAGCATGTTATTTTTTCCCTGTCCTTTTAGAGTTTTCATGGCTCTGCCCTGGAGATTCACATGGAATCGTCTCAAGTTCTTTAGAGCCGCCTTTGATATGACCTTTATGTGTTGAAAAGGGCGTAATACTTGAATCTTTAGAACTTTTAAAATTTCCCACCATAAAATCCCATTTCCCCTGATATTTTCCTAATAGGACAGGATTAGTTTCTTTTCCCTGATGCACAAAAACCCAGTCATAGATACTTCATTGATACTGATGAACATCATTTCTACATCAATACATGAGATTAAAACATGTACTTCAAAAAGCTTTGCTATCACCAACCCTGCTCATCTTGAAACCAATGCACAGCACCATCTGTGGTGTCGTCATGTGACGTGGCCAAGTGACCATCTTCTCCCACTATCCGATTCAACACCTCTGCCTGCACATGTTGAGGCCTTGCTCTGCGCCTCCTGTGAAAATGATGGGGCATTTCAAGCAGCAGTATACACAGATTTGATTTTATCTATCAGAAATCCCCCTCACCCCATAAAAAGAAAACAATATCAATTTTTTTTTATGTGTACGCACTTTTGTACAGAACATGAAAACTTTACATAACATTGCTATGATAAATCCCACATACATGGTGATTTTAAACATAAGATAAGTAAGAGTTTATATAGCAAATAAAATGATCCAATACCAGTACACACATTCTCCATATTCCACAAAATGTATTAAGGATGATTTTTTTTAAAAAGGTAAGCAAAAAAACCTTTTAAAAATACTACTTTTGCTTGGTCATCTGCTTTCTTTCTTATCCAATTCCCCTTTACCATTACAGTGTAGGGCCAGCACTTTGAGGCTGAATTTCTCTGGATCAAAATATTAAGCCAACCCACTGTGACCTTTGTGGTAGGAATTAATTTTGACCGGAAGCGGCCTACTCTTATCGATATTTAACTGCCAAGGGTTCTTTAACGTGCGCAGCGTGCACACAGGACCTCCGAGTTTATCGTCGGTCTCCGATAGGACTAGGTTTTCACCAAGTTTCAAGGAGAAAAATATCTGACGTTGCCGGGAATCGAACCATGTACTTTTCGCTTCAGAGGCAAGAACCGTACTTCTGCGCCACTGCTTTCCCCTTTGGTCATCTGTTAATCAAATATATAAAACAACATTTCTTCAATATTACCTGGCTCTTCTATTTGTTGGGCGTATCAACTGAGGATTGACAGGCAAAAGGGCAGAGAATTCTGTTGGCGTAGTGGATTTTCTCTCTTCTTCATGAGTAGAAAGTTGATTAGAGGATTTTGGTGAACTGTCATCTTCCATTTTCCCTTTTCTGCTATCAGCTTTGTCTCCTAAATATGAAAACACACAAACACAAAAATGACTATGCGTCAAGAATCCACACATATATTCTCCTTAACGCTCTCGTGACTAATGAATGAAAAATCGTAATTATTTTTATGATGAACGGATTCAAAATATTTACTGAACATTAATATATTTTAGTTTCAACATAAAAACTATTCTATTAATAAAAAGTGGGTTTTTACAAAATGAAACTAAAAATAAAATTCCTTCCTTCCTTATCCAATTCCCTTTCACCATGAAAGGGCCAGCACTATGAGGCTGGACTTCTCTGGACCAAGATATTAAGCCAAGCAGGTGATCTACCCACTGTGACCTTTGTGTTTTTCAAACATATAATCAAAATTTATTTCAATTTTTCAGATTGTTTGGCCATTTTCATTTATTTTTTAAATGGCTGTAAAGTATTACTAGTGGACCAAAGGAAGCCAGATTTTGCTTGGAATTGCGTGTTATGTGTATATTTCAATATCTGAAAAGCTTTTAGCTGTAGGCATCATGAGTTGTTTTTTCCTTATTAGGGCATGTAAAATTTTGCATTTTGATCACTAATGTTTTCCCCCAAAAAATTACATTTAAAGCGCAACTGTAATAACACTAAAAAAGAAAGGTTAATAAAATACTTATAATCTGAAAGAGCATTTTCTTATGATCATTAAAAATTTATTATGTCAAAGGCTGATTAAAGGTACTGTTGTCAACGCCTTTTTTAAAAGCTGAAAAATGGCCAGTAAGGAAAGAGTTAAATCCCCCACTAAAAAATGAAAACAAAACCCAACCCCGCTCACCTGTTGCTGACTTGTCTTTGGTGGAAAATGACAATTCCGGATCATTTGATCGTGATTCTAAAAATGCATAAAATAAATTATTAGGACTTGCCTTAACAACACTAAGCAACAAAGATGTATTTATTATAGGCCTGCCAACTCTATTAAAAAAGACGATTTCTTCAGAAAATAAAGAAGATATTCATTTGTGAGAAAAATAGGCAATAAACAAAGCGGGATACATCAAGTCATTGACACACACTACAAATGACGTTTAGTCTTAAATCCACAGGAATCCAAATAAGCTGATCCACTAAAGAATGTGTATACACACGAGTGGGAGAGTATAGGTGTAAACGTTGTCACAATAGTGCGTGTTTGAGCGTAGGGTATGTGACAGTGGCATGTAAAGTCTACCTAACAGCTACACATCAATAAGGTCATGGAAAAGTGGAGCTGCACGGTGGAGTGACTGTTCTAACTGAAACAGCTTAGTACTGTATGTATAAAGAATGCCCAGTGATGCAAAACACAAACATGAAAAAATTGCATGTCAAAAGAATGCCGAACAGTGCGAAATTGTCCATGCTCTCTCTTTTCTGCAAAAATCCATATATCTGGTTAACTCTGGAAAAAAAAATCTGTATGATATGGATTAATCGCAAGTGTGAATATCACCCTAGTCATAGTGTATTGTGCATGTTAAGATTGGGAGTAAAATCAATGCTTAACCAGGGCTGTCAGTCTCATAACATTGTGACACTGTGCATACATGTTCCGCCTTACTTTTCATTTTCACAAATTGCTGCAGCTGTCGTAGCTCTTCAGAATGTTGTTGTGGATCCCAGAGTATTTCTATCAGTCGACGACGTATTTCCTCTGGATCAGACAAATCCGTCGATCCCGGACTTGTGGACTCTGGAAAAAAAATTAATTTACTGTGTTATTCATAGATTTGACTGGGATTATCGGAAACTAGAGGGTTGAAACTACCCATAAAATGGAATAACCCACATTGGCTAAAAATAAAGTTTGTACTCAATTTCCACTATCCATTCCCCCTTAAAAAGCACTCATTATTACAAGCAATTAGCACACAAAAATAGTAATAACATTCAAATCTGAAAGAAAAGAAAATTGCTATTATTATATCAACTTTTCTACTCTGCAGGAGAAACTCCATAATATAAAAGCACTTTGCAAATTCACCTCCTAACAGTTGGTCATTAAGCAAGGAAGAAAAGTGATTCTTATCAATAAAAAATTGTTGATCTTCTAAATAGAATTGACAAACAGGATTAAAAAAATAATTAAATGTAACACTCTTTATGCCACCAGTATTTCACCCTATATCCTTTTGAATGGACAACACAGAAAATGACCCATGTCAGAGAGAAATTCATATGGTCTAAACTAGAAATATTTGCCTAAAAAAAGAATTTGACAGCCGGCTATCAATATTTTGAACCAAGGGAAGTAAATCAATAATAGTCAGCGCTCTGATTGCTGTAGTGGTATGATTTCGCTTCTGGTCGAAGTTGACACAGTCATAAATTTTGACCATGATCGAAAATGGCATAAAAAGTGAAAGTTCTGATTTTAAAAAAACCCAACCTAAACAATGGTGATACCAAATCCATAAAACCTACCTTTGGGATTTCCATTCTGCTGAGTTCCCCCGTTTGTAACTCTTTTTGGAATGGCACCCTGACTGCGCATCAAATCCAGGTCGTCTGCAGACGGGCTGCTAGGAGTCGTCAAATCAAGATCTTTCACTTTAAGGCACACAATATTTGGATCCAAATTCACAGAACTACTGGTGTCTGTTGTATGGGATGCAGTGTCACCGCCTGGGGACAAAAATAGAGTGATTTTTTTTAAATAAAAGAATTTTCCAAAAATATATAGTTTTTATGGGTTTATTGAAAGTATGCAGGAGCAAAAAATCTTCCCAAAATTTCACTGGTCTTGGCTTTTTCCTATCATTTTTGGCCCTCCAAACTTCACTTTCACTATACTATATCATTTTCATTGTTTTTATCCCGTCACTAAGGTCTAGATTAGACTAAGTTTTGCCTTCTTACAATTCATTTTTCTATCAAAAATTTAAAAATTGAGACAAGTAGTTACGCAAAGTAAAAAATCTTCACTTCACACATGACATTACTAAGACACATGATCAAAAGTGAAAGCATGCTTCATGTTGCATCCAGTGGCATTTGGGCAGAATTGTTTAATGTAAAAATTTTCACAGCGGGTTGATCACCTGCTTGGCTTAAAATCTTGATCTAGAGAAATCCAGCCTCGTAGTGCTGGCCCTACACTGTAATGGTAAAAAGGAATTGGATAAGAAGAGAAGAAGAAAAATGTGTTATTTTTTCAAACTCGCATAAGTGGCAAATTCTGATGGTTGATATAGTTCAAATTACAAAATTATTGTATCAAAATGAAGATTCCTTGAAGATAACATTGACAGGAGTTTTACAGGAATAGACAAAAATTCGAAAATGAAAAAGAAATGAGATTAGCATAATACTAACAAATACTGCAACATTACTGTTGAGTCAGGACTTTAAAAAGAACTTTTGAATGATTGAATGACTGAATCTCAAAACATTTTCAACAAACTGCAACATTACTGTTGAGTCAGGACTTTAAAAAGAACTTTTGAATGATTGAATGACTGAATCTCAAAACATTTTCAACAAACGCACACTGAAAGAGCAAAAAGTTGACAGCCTACCTGACGTGAGTGAATCGGTATCCCCGTCCCCATGAGACCATAGACTGTGTACAAAGGGTGATGTCTTAGGATCTTGATCACACATTCTAGATGAAGTAGATGATTTGGTTTGATTTGCAGATGAAAAAGGTATAAATACTCGGCTATCCGGCATTCCAAACTGACTATGGGAACTACTAGTAGCCACCAATGTAGATCCTGATGACTCAGTAACACTGGAGTTCAATGATAAAAATAGATTGTCTTGATCGTCAGCACATGATGATGCATCAGGAATTTCCACCTCTCCAAAACTGGTATCAGACCTGTGCAGATAAAATACAAACAGTTACTTTCCAAACATCAATTAAAATGTCACTTTGAAGTTCATCAACAAATGAGATTCCTGTTCCGAAAAAGGAACCCACTGGTGATACATACAATTTTTCCTCAAATACATTTATATCCATTCAACCAGCATCCTAGTATCAATTTCACACAAATAACACTAAGAGACGGACTATAGAAATATCAAATGACTAAACTTTTGTGTGTCGTGTGAAACTTCATTTCCTTAATGCATTCATTACTCAATAAAATTAGCAACTAAAAACAAAAGAATAAAGGAATACAATACCATTCACTGTTGCTAGATGTTGAGTGATGAACAGTGGGCAACTTTGGTCTTGGACTTGCTGGCATATTAAGGGACTGAGACGATAATTTATCTCTGCGACTAGGATTTTGTTTTGGTTTATTCCAATCCTGAGTGCTTTTACTACGACGGACAGCCCTTCGTTCCCGCCGCATCCTCATTTTAGGTTTCCAATCTTCATGGGATTCTTCTTTTTGCTCTTCATGATTCTTTTCTTCTCTTTTTTGTTCCACATCCCCATTGCTGTCACAGTCATTGGGTGTCTCTTTGACTTTTGTTTCTTCTTCATTCAATTTAGAATCAGCGCAGATTTCTGTGCAAGTCTCTGAAACCAACCCAACGCCCAAAGGGTCAGTTTCAAACTGTGGTTTAGAGGAGTCAGCCTTCTCATCAATATCTGTTGATGACTTTGGTGTGAGCTCTATATCTGCTTTTGTTGTGATGGTACAAGGGACATCATCCTCAGCATCTGCAGAATCTTCTTCCTCTTCTGTGTACAGAAATAGACAAAAAGTATGTAGAACACAGTTTACCTTTGATAAGTGTAAAGCTACAAAGAAGTTACAACAAACAGAACTCTGCGTTAATTGTAACAATGAAAGATAGAACTAATAATAACCTCAATCAAATGTAAAAGGATCATACCTATCTTCTTCTAAAAAAGATATAAAAGGCTTTACCATTAGCGCTGCTAGAATTGGGCTGTTTGGTAAGCCGAGCAGAGCCATTACCAGTTGTAATATCATCTCCTTCAACCTCAGCTAATGGAGCTTTATCTGTAGAGTTTGGGAAAATGTTTACTTCTTAAGATATCTTAAAGATATAAATGTCAGCTTATGAATGATTATGCACAGACATTTCTGTGTTAATAAATATTGCATCTTTTAATAAATATATATTGTAAAAAAGTTTTAAATGGTGAGAACACTAAAAACAGTCAAACAGAGGTGCCATTCTAACTAAAGTGAGATATCAAATAGGTTTTCAACCCTCTCTCTTCTAAAACATTTGTTTTGGATCATGAACTAAAAACTAAAATGGTCAACACTTTCCAAGTCCAAATTAAATGAAACACATTAAATTACAACATTATAATGTAAATTAAATTACATCTTCATGAATTGTGCTGTGATGCATCATGTATCACAAACAAGTAATGCACCAATACAGCAACAATGCAACTAACAAGGACTACTCCAGCTGTTATTAAAAGATACCTGATTTGGAAGGCTTGGTTGTGACAGAGAATGATAGAGGGTCATTAGTATCAGCCCTGTCAGATTCTAATTGCAGATTCACATGTGACACAGTGACAGTCTTATCTTCGGCAGGCACGGACGATGATCCCAGATTTGACATCTCAACTGTCTCATTCTCATTATTTCCATCACCACCACTGAAAAAAGGTGATAAAATAAAACAACTTTGAAATTTACAAATACAACAAAAAATTAAAGAAAAAAAATCATATTTATGTTGTCTTTAGCAGATGTCTCATCTAAGTCCCAGAAAGAGGCTAAGACTAAGAGTAAGAGTCAGTAACATGCACTATGGATGCTAAATAATTTTAGTGAAGAATTTTCTTTAAAAGTCTTCTGTAGGATCAATAAAATTACGATCATATTTGAATGACCTGTAAATTTTTTTATCAATATTATGAATCATGAAAGAATTGAAATTCTTATCAATTCATCAACAATCCACGACACCAGTTTTCCATTAACCTGAAAAACATGTCAGACGCTCAAGCAGGAAATGAAAGCCAAGCATATATATTCTATTCTTTTCCACAACAATATCTCAAATTGTTATTTGTACTCTCACCCTTGGCCTTATGTGTCACAATCTGCTCAGTTTTCTGCTCAGCGGAGGGGTTTACCACCAAGGCAACAGTAAATATTGTTATGGCCAAAACTTGGGCAACACCTAAAAATGTGACGCTCTTTGTGCCATTTCAGGTTCGGGGTACAGTGGGCTGATCACCTGCTTGCCTTATCCATCCGATCCAGAGTTCTTCAGCAATGCTGATCATGGAGCTGGCCGCAACACTGCTTTTGGGTACAATGCGATTTGGATAACAAAAAAAAACTCTCACCCTTACCTGAGACTGAAAGGTAAACAAGAAACTGATAATCAAAGACTCTCCAGACTCTCCGCCTTACGTGGCAAAATCTGTTCAGTTTTCTATAGCTGAGGGATTTTTACCACCAAGGCAACAGTAAATATAGCTATGGCCAAACTTTGGCAACACAAATGTGACGCTCATTGTGCCACTCAAGGTTCCTGATTCATAGTTCTTCAAGCACTGTGTTCAGTAATGAACACTCCTTAGGGGTATAATAATGCGGTTTGATAACAAAATCCCCCAAAAAGAAACTCTCACCCTTTGGATTCTCCTTGTTTTCCTGCAGCTCCATCACCATTTCCCGTTTCAGACGGTTCTTCCTCTTCTGATTCACCAGTGTCAAAAAGATGATGAAGCCTGAAGTTGATTGCTTTGATGAGGGTAAACAGGACACCAATAAGTCCACAATAAATAGTCCATATCAAAACTGTTGGTTCAGTTGTCTTTTTAATAAAAAATAAAAAATGAAACAATATATATATCGTGTGTCAAAATTGAAAAGACAATACAGGACTACAACAAGAAAAAGCATAAACTTGTTTTAAAAACACACATTATCTCTATTCATATTCACCTCAAGATACAGGGTTTGAATCCTAACAAAGACAATGTCAATGAAAATAGTAAATATTCCAGGATTGTAGCAACTGTCATTTGAAAATGACAGTGCAGAAAGATGAGATGATGACATAACAGTAACAAGAAGAACATTTCACTTCAGCCCATCAACAAGTTACTGACAAAAAGGTTAAAGAAAATCATTTTTACAATTAGTAACAATTGCGTACCAGTTGGCACAAATACTTGAAGATTTTGGGGGCGAGTGAATGTAGTAGCGGACATGATGATAAACTCTATTACTCTATGGTACTAGTAGGGGGTCCCAGTGGCGCAGAGGTATGTTTCTCGCCTCTGAAGCGAAAGGTACCAGGTTCGATTCCCGGCAGCAACACTGTCGGGTATTTTTCTCCTTGAAACTCAGTGAGAACCTATATGCCACCCCCATTCAAGTAGGTGGGATCAAAGAAACTAGTCCTATCGGAGACAGACAATAAACGGAGGTCCCGTGTGTGCACGTTAAAGAACCCTTGGCAGTTATAAATCAATAAGAGTAGGCTGCAAGGCCGCTGTCCGGGCAAAATCAATTTCTCCCACAAAGGTCACAGTGGGTTGACCATCTGCTTGGCTTAATATCTTGATCCAAAGAAATCCAGCTTCATAGTGCTGGCCCTACACTGTAATGGTACTGGATAAGAAAGAAAGACCATGGTACTAGTACAAGTAACACTACCACTACCACAACTAAATCTAAGACTAGAGAAAAAAAAAAAAAAGCACAGTAGTAGTAGTAGTCTGTGTGTGTGCTATGGGTTTGATCATTGTTGTTCCATTCGTGATAGATACAGTTTTTGCATCATGTGTAGACAAATCGTGACAAACTGAATTGAAACAGGCTGCTTTCTTTACTTTATGACTGGACAGTAATACCAACAAAGGGAGAGTATACAAGTAGGTCAGTAATAAGCAGTACTACAAAAATAGTCAGTGCTTTATTCAGACTTATTGTTATTCTTCTTTATTGTGCACGGCTTCGCTCTGCCCTTGTAGGTTTGTCAAAATCAATTACATTGTTGTTTAACGTAATATCTGATCATGTACACATCCGGCTTGTTATTGATTGTAAACACAATAGTCAATTTGAAGGAAGCTGGGACTATCTTCATTGTGTTTGAAAATATTTGTCCCCAAGAATTTTGAGATGTAATCACTTTCCCCCATAAAAAAAAGACCCGGGTGAGGATCAATCTTGTGACCTTTGGGTGGCCCTGTGATTATGAGACAAGACTCACAATGTAACTAAGACCTATTGAGCTACGGACGCTGCTGACCCAACAAAGGAAAAATGAAAACAAGAGGATTTATATTTGCTATAACAAGAATATCGTTTAATAACTCGTCAGCAATCGATACTCGTGAGACAAGAATCAACGGTTGGAAATTTTAAAATTTTAAATTCCCAGCAAGCACTTTGGTTACAAGATTACACCCCAATTAGTCTATACCTTTCAAGTTTTACAGGACAAAATTATCTGACTTTTGGGGTGAAAAGCCAATGAAAATGATGCTCACATGTCCAACACTTCAAATAGGATAGACAGACCTACAGTAACGATTTTTTTCCTGGAAAACACGTCCTTATATTATTATTGACTAAAATCACCAATGGATCCCATCATCAGAGATCAGTATAGGAGAGTAGCAACAGCTAGTTTCACTTTTGACAGGTTGAAGGCTTCGGGACGTAATAAGGACAGCATTTTGAATAACACGAAGGGTACATACCGCATAAATTGCCAAAGGGAAGGCCAGGAGAAGAACCCATAAATAAAGATGAAATGTGTTACAGAAAACCCGTTGTTGAAGATCATAGAACCATCCTCCAGTCAAGGAAGCCCATATTCCCTGATGAAGGATGTCTAGAATATGCGATCCCATCAATTACAAAATCTGTTCCCGTCACATGGCAGGAGCAGGTGTATGTTATCCACTTTGAGATCACATTTTAGAGAATTGTAATACAGAACAACTGTTTCAAGGATTGTTATCGATGCAGTCGGCCATTTTTAGATTTCAATTCACGTTCTCATGTCTCAAATGAAACGAGAAATGGCGATACTTCAAAGGGACGGTGACCGAGAGCGGAACGAGGGTCGCAGACATTGAGAGTGTTGGACATTTGTTTTTATTTATAAACATCAACAAAGATTACATTGTCGTTCAAGATTCACCCTGATTGTTTACGAAGGATGTAAATGTGATAATTCAGGCACTTAATCAGGTTGAACTTTAGCAATATGGCGGCTGTCAATCTAATACTGGATCACTGACTCTAACAAAGGTGTCAAGTCAAAACAATAAAATCTAACGTCAACACATGAAAGTGTGAACGGACTGTAATTAATTATTATGACCAACTAAGGATATTCAAGTTGAAAAATACCATAAAGTCATGTGAAATTTTCGATACCAAATTAAATTGACTGTGATCTTGGAAGCGATGTCCATTATCACTTCCTCCCACCCAAATCAGACTTGGGTGGACATAAAAAAGCTACAAAAGCTCATCATTTTATGGCAAGGGGGTTTGTAACATAAATTCATCGAATGCGCCACAAGGCAGTGTCAACTTCTTTGATGGAATCCTCTCAGAATGTTGAACGCAGGCACGGGCTTGATACTTTGTGGACTGCAATCTTCGATTACGAGGCTGCAAGAGATGACGAGTTAACCCTGCGAAGAGGGACACAAGTCCAAGTGCTGTCCGTTGATTCAGGGGATGATGGGTGGTGGATGGGTAGAGCTGAGGGAGAAGTTGGCATTTTCCCCAGCAATTTTGTTGCCAAAGATTCTCAACTTAACGTTGAAAACTTACCACAGGATATTAAACCAAAAGATCGACCTTTTGAAATTGACTTTGAGGAACTAGACTTAGAGGAAGTAATAGGCGTAGGAGGCTTTGGAAAGGTATACAAGGGAAAATGGAAGCAAGAAACTGTGGCCATCAAAGCAGCACGTCAAGATCCAGACGAGCCTTTAAGTACAAGAATTGAGAATGTCAGGAAGGAAGCTAAGCTGTTTTGGCTTCTGGATAATATAAATATTGCACCGTTAAGAGGTGTTTGTTTAAACCCACCTAATTTGTGCCTTGTTATGGAATATGCTGCTGGGGGCTCCTTGAACAGAGTATTGAATGGAAGAAGGATCCATCCAGAGATTCTTGTGAACTGGGCATTACAAATAGCAAATGGAATGCATTATTTACATGAAAAGGCACCCCTTACATTAGTGCACAGAGATCTCAAATCTAGTAACAGTGAGTATTGATGTCTTGTTTTATTTGGGTTTGTTTGTCATTGAAAGTTTACAATAATTGGTTTGACTCCAAAACGCTCTATGTTGAGTTTTTTTCTTCTGAATTTGACCTTGTTTGATTAATGATGAGGCCTCTTTCGTTCCTTTTAATGTATTCTATGTGACAATTTTGTTTTAGATTATTACTGGTATATTTAGCATGTGCATTAAGACCACTTTTTTCATATTGCTTAGTCCAGCAAGAGGAGGGCTCTGCTGAGAGGAGTTTGCAATAATTTAAATGTGAAGGTTTTTTGTTGTTGAAAAAGCACCTCTCTAGAATTGAAATCAGTAATTTGCAATGCATAATGGGAGGCAATCTATCAAGGATTTTCTGCATTAGATTAACATCTGGTAATATTTTATCGCGTGTAATAATAATAATAATAATATGCATCACTTCTATAGCGCCCATATCCATCAAGAAGATGCTCATTGGCGCTGTACAA
>JARBEQ010314035.1:0-16624 GCA_030265355.1 Tritonia tetraquetra
TCTCTCTCTCTCTCTCTCGGTCTCTGTCTCTCTCTCTCTCTCTCTCTCTCTCTCTCTCTCTCTCTCTCTCTCTGTCTCTCTCTCTCTCTCTCACTCAGTCTCTCTCTCTCTCTCTCTCTCTCTCTCTCTCTTTCTCTCTCTCTCTCTCAAAAATGTCATTGTTTGCCGAGGGTGTCATAGTGTAGTGGTAATGTATTCACTCTCTACACAGAAATGTCCTGTCATTGAATCCCAGCAGCTACTTGAGAATTTTTTACTTTGGACTTTTTCAAACCCAATTTGCTTTCAGAATTGTGTCTGTTTTAGGGACTTGGATATTTAAATTTTTTAATCTGGCTTGATTACGGACATGAATTTGGTTTGGAAACCCCACTTGCTTTTAAGATTCGCTTTCTATACATGATAAAAAAGTGTGGGTTTGAAATTCAAGTCTTATTATGCCAATGTATGTATAGGTATGCCAACCCACATTCAAATTTAAGTCCATACGACTTGGATGTAGACTTGAAGATTCGGGTCTGGTTATATAAATAGATTTGATTTTAATCACGTGACCCTGAAGTTTTTTAATTTGGATATATCCGGATTGAACCAGTTAATTGTATCCAGATAACCCGGAAATCCAGTTAGTTAAAAAACAAGTAGATACCCACCCCTAGAACAATTCTAAACTTGATTTATTTTCCTTGTCTGTTTTGTTTGATGTGATTTCCTCTCTTCCTTGCAGCCGGTGTATTTATTTGTCCGCATGAAACCAGGCAAAGGTAAATTGGAGAAGCAGGTGTCGATTGAAAATTCTGCATTCCGGTCTGCTTCTTCCTCCTTCTCTGAGTACCCTCGGACTCGAACTCTATCCATTAACGGAGAACCCATCAATGGGTTGAACTTGCGCTCCCCTAAAGTAGATCTCTCAGACATCAACATTCACGACTATGCTGTTTTCGAGAAAGAGCATGATTTGATACCAGAGTTCAGAATTAGCATCAAAAGTAGAAATTCAGATGAAATTCAGTCTGAACAGAGTAGTAGTTATTTAAGCGCTAAAGAAAAAATGAAGAAGGTAGTACAAATGGAGAAAGTTCTATTAAAGTGGCCGAGGGTAAGTAGAACGCGTCACCATAGCTCATCATCCGAAGACATGAAATCGGAGGATGAGACGGACAGCATTGCCAGTTCTAAAAAATCTGATCGTTATGATGACGTTACAGCTCCTGATGTACGTGATAAACAAAATGAAAAAGAAACTGCATCTGAAAACAATAATAACGCAGTTAAAAAGACTGAAAAGGTAGAACTGATTGAACCCCAGTCGTGTGTTGAGACGATTAAATCAAGTGCGGGGGGTGCTGGAGAAGGGGAAGAAAAGGACGCAAAGGAAACAGGAAGTGATGTAAATGTGTTCGATAGTTGTGATGTGCATGTTGGTGCTGCTGCTTCCCATGTTTGCCCTCCTCATGTGTCGTCGGCTAGCCCAGGCGTTGTGCCCGAGGAAGAGAAGGCCGACTCACAGACTGGCATGTCTTCCACACGGACCTCCCATTCTGGTTGTTGTCGCTGTGTTGTACTGTAACTGCATCTACTGTGTCTTTAGTTTCATGTTATGTAAGTGCTCCTTGTTTTTTACTATTGATTTTTGGTTCATATCCATCTTTTGTTACTAATTGAATTTTGATAACCTTGATTATGTATGTCAATACTAACTAAATATTCCATTGTTTTTGTTTATTTTGTAAAAATAGTATTAACAATGTTTATTTTATAGCAATTTCACTTAAGTATTTTAAGAGCAAGTTGCTTTCCCAAAAGATGAGGCCAGAAAATGACTTGGGGGGGGGGGGGGGGTTACTTATCTAGAAAGTGTGAGTGGTATAAAAGACAATGCTTTAGAACGCAGAATCTTTTAGTTCTTTAGTTCTTATAACTCTTATAACTATTTTTAATTGAGCTTTATCTATTCAAGTTTTCTGAGATCTTTTTTTTTTTTTAGTCTCGGCCAACAACAATGACAAAAAAATATGTTGGGAATATGAACACTCAACACAGAGATAGATAAAGAGAAAAAAGCCAAATTATTGGATGACACTTTAACTAGATGGTGTGGCAAGATTTAAGGTTCTCTCGTGTGTAGATTGTCTTTTCTCATTTAGTCTTGGTAGGCAAGAAACTGGCCAAATCTGTTTGATATTACGTTATAAGATAGACTTGTTTCATTAACCATGTGTTGTTGTTTTATTTCATCATACAACCGGTGTCACTCAGGTATTCTTTATGCAACCTTGATTACTGAATTGATCCACTTAACTTTAAAAAAATTTTTAACACCTATTTTGTTCTCCCATTGATTGTATCCACCAAGGTTTTCAGAGCGATGCAATGGGTTTTTTATAGTTGTTGTTTTGTTGATATTCTGGTGTTACTCAGCCTTGGTTAATTTTGTTTGCTTTCAAGGATTGTTTTGTTGGTTATTGTTTTTATATTTTTTTATTTGTTTTTCTTTGCATGAATATTTCTTTATGTTTATTTTTTATTGAACTTTGTCTATTCCATTTTTGAAAGATCTATCGTTTTTTAGTCCTCATCCAGTTTCATATTTCTCGATTAGTCATGTCTTTTTGTTGTACTATCCCTTGTTATTTATCCTTATCCCAATCCTATGAATGTCGTATTTAATATTTTGACAGGTTTCATTTACCAATATTTGTAACTGATCCAATCAGTGTAGGGAATGTGAAAGACGGTTTTCTTGATAAGAATCTTAATTCATTTATGATGAAAGCAAGGAGTCTGGTGTTTAGCTCTGAGATACCCTATAAATATCAACATAGAATTTAGAGCAGAGAAATTATTTTTATTTTTTTACGGGTATAAAATCTAACGACTATTTTCTTGTCATGGTCAGACTAAATCATTAGTTTTGTTGCAGTTTGTGAAAGATAAAAAATTATTGACAATCTGAAGATGTCTAGTATGGACATGACGGCCAGCCAGTTTATGAAACTAAAATGATAAACAGGAATTAATTTTGCCCGGGGCCTTGCGGCCTACTCTTATTGATTTTTAACTGTCAATGGTTCTTTAACGTGCTCAACGTGCACACAGGATCTCTGAGTTTTTATCGTCCATCTTCGATAGGAATGGGTTCTTTGATCCCACCTACCTGAATAGGATCAGGGGAGTGTCATATAGGTTTTCACTGAGTTTCACGGAGAAAAATATCTGACGCTGCCAGGAATCGAACCATGTACTTTTCGCTTCAGAGGTAATAACCGTACGTCTGCGCCACTGGGACCCCGAATTGATTTAGCAAGAAGATAATTAACCCATCAAGGACATTAACACACATGGGCAAAACTTTGTGAAAACCATTTTTGCTATTGGGTCTGTAGTAAGCCATGAAGTTGAAGAGGGTTTGATGCAAATGCAAGTGTTAAAATTTTAAAGTTAGTGTTCTTGCTGTGTCATATATTATCTTGTATAAAATTCAATATCAAGACAATAAAAATGATAGAAACTACATGATGTTGCTATGTTTCAAATGGTAGTTGTAAATCATATCCATATCTTGTGCATACAATCTATTCAATAAACTGAATAAGGAATTGGGAAATAGAAGAAAGACCATGAACTACCAAATTTATCTCTACCTCATCCCATAAAAAAAAACCCGGGCTAAAACAAAGAATTCACACAAGACTCACCAGTTACCATTTGCCTCTTGACCTGGCGCATTAGAAAATTTAATAATGTGAAATGTAAAGATATATATTCATATGAAGCGGAGATTATGACGATTCAAAGATGGAATTACCTATCAATAGCTGCCATTCAGTCCTGCTAAACTTGTACCTAAGACTAAGACAATATAGGAAGCCTCTGAAGGTTGTTTGAGAATCCATTTTTGTCGCCTAAGAACAATTAAATTCTTCGTATCAATTAAAATTTTTGAAAGCTTCAAATGAAGTAGACACTGTTTCCCATAAAAGTGACACTTTTCTTTCATGAGGAAGGGCTCCCAAAAATGTTAAATGGCTGCAAAAGAGCAGTGGCAGTATTTGGTTTACATTTTATACATCCGTGAGTCATTAGGAGATATATGTTTGGGAGAGATTTATACTCTACATGACCTATTGGTTTTAATGAGTGGATAATATTCTATACCTATGATGGCGTTGTTCTGCTTATGTCAGGGTTTAATCTTCTATTCAGCTCTTTAGAGCTGTTTTCTTATTCTTTAGATAAGAAAAAGCTATGCCTCCCCAAGATTATCCTGTAAAGTTTTATGTTATGTTAAAGACTAGATGGAGTGTTAAAATATATATGTGGTTGTAGGTCATGTTAACAAACCTTTTTATCATACCTTGCACATTTTGAGTTGGTCTGTGAAATGTTACTTTTCATTCCATTACACTACTGTTAGTTTTTGTTTTTTTAACCTTCTAGCATTAATTTATTTCATTATTATTTCTAAAGTGAAAATTGTGGAGAAATGAAGGCAAAAGAGTAAACTTGATATTAAGTTCAACGGTATTATATTGACTAAAGGAGATGGTCACACTTAAAATATACACAAAATAATTTTACTTATCCAAGCTACTCAGTGTGGAAAAGTTGGGACTGATTTTGTCTTTACGACTTGTTGTTTTATTTTGTAATGGTCGCTTGAAAACAATGGTTAAAACATGACCAAAACGATTTGTTAGAATTGAATGTTGATGCGTGGATTAGTTAGATAGCATCATCATTGCATTTGTACAGCATTTCTTGGCACATTTGAACTTTGAATAACAGATAACACCATAACAAATTATCGGGAATTTGTTTGTCACTCAATTCTAATCAATTTTAGTTTATTTTATTGGTTTTTACTTAAATGCTTAATGTAAAAATCAAATGTTGATATCAATCAACTGTGTTTACAAATGTTTATAAATTGGAAGTAGAGCTGCAGGCACTGGTGGTGGTAAATATCGGAAAAGTGCATAGAACATGGAGTAGTCTGTGATTATGCACTTTTTCATTGTTCATATTTGTTTTACTTATTTATTTACTCGATCATGCCACTGCCAGAGAGAAGAATACGGGTTTGGGAATAACATTCACTTCATCACATTTTACTACCCTATGACATTTGAAAAGCTATCCTTATATTTATTTTCGTATTTTAGTGCTACCATTATAGGCTTTGCCATTTTCAGTTCCATTAAGTCTTTTTACTCCCAACTGCTCTGTTGTAAGGTGTCAGTGACTCTATGAATTAGTTGTATCTTTTATGTCTGTAAAAACTATTGATGGCTTGTATATTGCTTGTCTCGTATATTTGGAGTGTTTTCATGGCTCTGCCCTGGAGATTCATGTGGAATCTTCTAAATGCCTTTCTGTGCAAAAAACGTGTGAAACGAACAACTTTAGAACTTTTGAGTGTTTACTGTAATAGCCTGTCTTTGATGCAATAGCCTGTCTTTGAGGCTGTAAAAATAAACCAAAATATGTTCAGTGTCTGAGTGGTAAAGATTTGGGGTCGAAGTCAATTGCTGCTTCATTCTTTTCCTGGGCAAGAAAATTCATTTTGATTGTCTCACTCGACCACAGTGTAGAATTAGATATTATTCTGTTCTGCTAACCTGAGTTTCATGAACTTTTCAGGATACCCACAAAAAAACTTGTTGATGGCCAATCAGAATAGACTTTTAAATGTCTCTAAAAGAAGGGTTTTCATTGGTCCAATTTGGCCAGGATATAATCTGTAGATGGGGTCTCATTGGCGCAGAGGTACGGTTCTTGCCTCAGAAGCGAAAGGTACATGGTTTGATTCCCGGGTATTTTTCTCCGTGAAACTCTGTGAAAACCTATATGCCACTCCCCTGATCCCATTCAGGTAGGTGGGATCAAAGAACCTAGTCCTATCAGAGACGGACGATAAACTCGGAGGTCCCGTGTGCATGTTGCGCACGTTAAAGAACCCTTGGCATTTAAAGATCGATAAGAGTAGGCCGCAAGGCCGCTGTCCAGGCAAAATTAATCCCTACCAAAAAGGTCACAGTGGGTTGATCACCTGCTTGGCTTAATATCTTAATCCAAAGAATTATAGTGCTGGCCCTACACTGTAATGGTAGAAGGGAATTGGATAAGAAAGAAAGATAATCTGTAGATGATGGGTCATCGTAAGCACATTCTTTGTACACTCTAAGCTGTATTACCCAGTGTTCAGAGTTAGGCTTATAGAATTCTGCAGCAACAACTTTCTTTTTTATCCAGGAGATGTTGTAAGCATCTGTTTATGAGGAGATCGCTGTAATGACATTAGACGTTCTCGCTTTGATGAGTGCTTAAAAATATAATATATTTTTCATTTTAAAGATATTGCACAACATTTTTCTGACTCTAAGAGCATTTTACGTCAAATCGTATCGTGTGAAGTTAAATATTTATGTTCAAATGGAGGGCTCCATGACAAAACGCACTCTACACCAAATTTGAAAATATGAAACAAAAAAGAGTTATCATAGATATTTTCATTTCATACAATGAAATTTTTGCCACAAAACATCCTGTAAGCCCTAACACACTAAGATCAAAATCATGGTTTCCTTATAAAACACACTATATGCCGCATGAATAAGTATGAATATCTCAGTTCAGTCAATTTGGATAAAGGGCGTTTGGTCATGGTGCCCTCCAAGTATGCATCGACTACTTCGTCAGTTACATGATAGATTTGTTTCTAAAATATGTTCTACCTTTTCCACTGATTCCAGCTCCCACCCCAAAAGCCGAGCTGTCTGCCCTGCCAGGAACCAGTGATATCATCATTCCCAACACACAAGTCAAAATTTCCGAGGTGGACACCACACGCTACATCCATATACGACAGGGAGAAAGTTCTACGCGAGTCTTCCGAGAAACATCTGTATGACGTCCCACCTCGTCTCTTCAGATTATTATCATCACATTTCTTAAAATGCAGAACTCATTTCTTAATTTATATCTGATTTTAGGGGTTTCAACTTACTTAATGAAATCACATGACCCCATCGTCATGATAATTCAAAAACCATTAGTCACACTGCATATTTAGACATTATGCATTTGATTTATTCCTGGGAGGGAAATGGAAAAGGGCTGTTGCCTCATGCCATGCAGTCAAGGGAATGTAAAGACATCTGACTGCATTGACAGTACATGTAGTCATAGCAATATATTACAGGATTGCCTGGTCGTATGTGTATATATGGAGAGATATATATGCAATTTTATTTTTAAGACCTTATTTCAGCTGGTTTTGAAACAGAAAATGGCTGTACAAAGCTTTAATTAATCATTTTGATCGTAGTCAAAGATGAACAGAGAGCAAGTGAATTGATTTCATATTGAAGCATGATGAGACATAATAGTGAATTATTACATCGAATAGCCTTTCAATTATAAGATTTTTAGTTTAAGTGAATTTAGTGAGTTTTATTCAGCAGGCAGAGTAAAGGGCCTTTCAGGGTATATTTTTTGTGATCACTGCCACTGTCTATTTTCTACACAAATATTGTCATAACGAGTCTGAAGTCAGGTAATAGGATTTTTAGAATTAATGATTTCCATGTGTTTGATGATTAAGTTGTTATGTCATTTTATTTATTTCATTTCTCTTACTGTTTTGAATTATTTTGCTATGCAAGTTTTAGTTGGTGGTTTTGTTTGCCTTTTTTTACACATTGTTACATAGATCTGATGATGTGATTAGATATTATTATGGTCAGGGGTAGGTGTGAATGGACAGGATTTAGATACTCCTCAAAGTTTTTAGCTACACAATTTGAATAACTATTAAGATCTAAATATATTGTGAATGGAAGAAACAATCTCTAAATGAATTTTTGAATCACATACATATATCATATAAAGTAACAAAATAGTTGATTTTTGTGCAATTTTACCAAAAATACCAATGGACCCTATAAAACTTAATTGACTTAAATGTTACTGGTTAAAAGGATCAGAGATGTGTTTGTTGCCTTGAATTCTTACAACCTTTTTCCTAAGCATAATAACACCCATCAGTTATATTATACTGCAAACGTAGTAGCTTGTCCCAATGCCAAATACCTTTGTTGAAGAAGACAAAATATTCTCAATGATAATATTATATATAGATAATATTTTTCCCCGATACGAAAAGTATCTTCTTTTTTATGTGTTGCACTCAGGAGAAAGTAGTAAAAGTAAAAGGATGACTTTTCTTTTGCCCTCATTTTAAATTTCTGATACTAGAAAGAAGATGAGAACTGTTCTTTGGAATTTTTACCTTGCCTTTTTCAAGAGGTTGGAAGAAAAGCAATTGCTAATTTTGTTAAAAATTAATTAATTAAATCCAGTTTTGAAAATGCAGTTTTAGAAAATCACAAGGAAATTAAAAAGAAATGTATAAGTGATTATATTCGTAATATGTTATTTACTCCTACCACGATTTTCTCAATGTTGATTTAATTCTCATTTTGTCCATCTCAGTATTGTTATCATCCTCATCGTTGATTTTATCTAATTCCATAGATCTTATTTTTATCCTACCACATTTTCCCTTCGTTTTATTTTATTACGCTAGGTTTTATGAAGAGTGCAGGTTTTTAAATAATCAAAATGAAAATCATAAACCTCGATTCCTCCACTGCAATTATATTTTTTATTACATGTTTGATTGTCCTGAAAAATCGTATCTCATTTTCTAAAGGGTATGAATGTTACTTTGTGCAATCCATAGGTTGATATTTCCATCAGAGAATGGACAGGAACTCTCATATAAAGTATCCAGCTCTCTTGACATGTCATTTTTTTAAGCTCTAGCATTTCTATATGTATTGAAATCCTCTCATGTCTCGAATTTTATTGTTTATGTTATCAAAATAATGTGTAAGTCGACTCTCTTTCTCTGCCCGAGTCTTTACTTTGGTAAGACACGTCAAGGATACGCCCAGTCTTTAATGGTTTGCATTTCCAAGGATGCCATTTAATGTTAATTGTAAAAATCAAATCATCATATTGAAACATTTTATACATGCATTTAGTTTTAAGGTAATTTGTAACCCTTGCACCAATATAGTTGTTGTGGTTTTTTTTCTCAAATTTTTTGTAGAACCAGTTACATAATAAAAAGTATACCCAAGGGAAGGGAAGCAAACTACTATATCTCGAGACACCATGGTTTGCATGTCAACAGGTTCACTGTCAATTTCTAGCATAATGGCTTGAATTCTACAGGATTTGATTGTGTTAGATACTTATTCCATCATAAAAATCAAGTGTTTCATGCCAAATATGGGAACAATATTATGCATACTTTTTGAGAAAATCAGAATTTTTTCTCCTGAAAAGTACTGATTTTTTAGATACATAGCTTGCTTCCCTACCCTTGGTAAAAGTTTAATGTTGGTGAAGAAATGTAAGGCGGGCGCTGAATTGACCTTTCTGTGTCGATAGAGCCCTAAAACAGCAACAAACAAACAAACAATAAGTTTAATGAATGTTAGTGAAGAAATGTAAGTTTAATGAATAGTAGTGAAGAAATGTAAGTTTAATGAATAGTAGTGAAGAAATGTAAGTTTAACCAAATGTCTCAGTTGTCAGTTCTACCCTTAATTTTTTTTTAATGATTGGTGCTCGGGGGTAGTTGCTAGTAAAATGTCTTGGTGCTCAGTATTACATCAATTTAAGTATTTTGTCATGGCCTGAACTTACAGTAGACATTTACTGTTGTCATCAACTTAGTGATCAGTTGTGAGAGACAACTAGAAGAGTGAATGAGACTGTCTCACTTTATTGGGCACCGTACATCCCTACTCAAACCAAAGACATGAGAAGACTATCTGTACAGTCTTCTTTCTTCACCCTAGTATGAGGAATTCTCACATTTTTTAGTACAGGGAAGTAACCAAGGAACTCCTTGATGTACAAACTTTTTTGTGTCAATATTTGCATTTGGCATAGGCCAATGTTAGTAAAAAAAAAATAGCGGGGTAGCAGACCTGCATCCTATCCAGACTCACTTGTTTGCTTCACGCTACCGAAACAGGGTGAAGCTTCGGCCCTATGAGCCTTAAAGGCGTAAAGAAATAGTTTTTTTTACTTCTCTTACTATTGATTCTCATTTATCCAAGTTGACTGTATTGTGTCACAGGCTGTGTCATGTCCAAGAAGAATATTGTGTCATGTCCAAGAAGGATATTGTGTCATGTCCAAGAAGAATATTGTGTCATCATGAGTAAATCACCCTTAGAATAACAATACTGACGGTCCACACGAGGTGGGATGTTAGGTTGGTTGCTCCTTGATGTGAGAGTAACAACATGCTCTTTATTATACAAGACATAATTTGTTTTACGATACCTCTGCTTGATATTTAATGGTGCAATATGTTTTTATTGATGTTTTTTTTAAGTTATGTTATGATTGATGTATCATTATTGTAATTAGTGATTTCAAATGTCACTTATGCAATATAAGCAATTGAGATATTTGAATTTTTTTTTTTTTTTGATAGAGAGAAGGATATTTGTTGATAGTTGAATTCTTATATTTCCCACTAGGGCATGGGGCTGTGACAGACATTGTTTTATTCCTGTATTATTATATTCAAATCGGGCTACCTTGGTTTTCATTTAGATTCTACCAATGGAAGTTTTCCACTATTCATAACCCAACTACTGTTCTATTCCATCTCCAATTTTAGCTGAAAAGGGAGCCGATTGTGCCAAGGGAAATAACAATTATTAATCTATCATGTCATTTAAGGACTTCAAAATGAATGCACTCATTCAAGAGCTGCTAAGAAAATCTGATAAATATCTACATTGGGAATAAATACTCTGAGAGAAACTTTGAATGCTGTTTTCTCAATACAAAACAAAAGTGGAGCCAGAATAAAGCAGTACTGGGGTGAGGTATTGTTGTAACTTTCATTGTTTAGAGTTTTGACCACTCAGTTTTATATGAAATCAAGTACACAACATAACATCGGTCCCTCAAGCAAACCACTCAAGTCAGCCATGGTGCCTTGTTTTCAAGGGAGATAAAATAATGATTTTGAAATAGAAAGGAGGATCTAGGCTTGTAGAGGCAAAAAGAATGTCACTGAATAGGGATCAATGCAAAAGTTTGTGTATCACGCATAAACCTTACACCGACTAGTACTAAAGGTTATTGATAAAGAAAAGAAAGAGAGAATACATGCAGAGTGCTTGCATTCTATTTCCCATGATTTCATTGGTCCATTTGAATAGCTTTGACATTATCACAAGGTGCGTAGAAAATCCCTTTAAATCTGCTATGTTCAGCAGTTTTTGAAAAGCCAGACTGAAGCGGCTTGCTTGCGGAACCGAGGATCAGATTCACACCACAAGAAACACAAAAGGTATGAAATGATGCAATTAAGATTGGGTATTCAATTTTACTGGTGTAAAATGAATCCCTTATTACCACAATTTTCAGGTTGTAACAGTAACAGATCCAGCTTTTATGGAACTCATTCACATTTGTAGTATTAACAAAAGACATTTTTTTTGTTTCATGTTATTTATTATCTTGACGTTTGAGGCGTCTAATGGAAACGTCTGTCAAATAAGAACATTTTATTGCTCAAGGATGCTTGCAACTACACAACCAGTTTGTCGTAAACTGAAGACAGGCCAAAAATTCCAACATGAAGTTGTTGTGGCTCATTCCTTCTCTTTGCCTTTGAAGTTCCATTTTTTTTTCTATCATTTCGTTTTACTCTTTCCTTTGCAAATCCAGACCTATCTCATGATTTCTTTGCCATTGCTTGAGTTGTCTTATTCGTATTGCTAGTTTGTTTACATATTCCCAATATCTTTTAAAGGTTTTTTTGTTTTTCAAATTTGAAATATGGAAATTGATTAATGTTCATATTTTAGACTTTTGAGGGGAAAAAAGATGATACTGCCATTATTGGTGAGTTTCTTTAATCTGATTTTGAATACTTTAAATTTTGTCTACTGAAATCCTGAATATTATAAAAAATCTTATAATTTTTCCCATCTGATGATTCGTACAATGTTGTGTTTGTAACACTACATTAATATTCTCATTTTATTTGTCTCACTTTGAGTTTAACGAGGAGTATTCAATGATTTCCTGTGCAGCATCCAACCTTTTTGAGCCTACATACATATTTACTTATTATTTATTACATTACATGAGATCCATATAAAGGGAGGGCTGGATTTATTTGCTCAGATTCTATGCAGTTTTTATTGGACACTAGGCATAATAATAATAATAATAATAATATACTAGACAAACAGGTTTTATCCACACTGAAATCCTGTAACTTACATGATATGAATACAATATATCTGTTGTCCCATTTTGATCTGTTTATTATCTTTATTATGATACATTACTCTTAACATGTATGTTTTGATGATAGCATTGATGAGTTGTACATTGAATTTAATTCAATTTATGTTAGTTTTTCTTTAGTCTTTGTATTAAATGAATTTACTTGTTTCTTTTACAAATTTATAACCTTATAAGGATTGACACAATGAAATTGTTTGTATCAAAATTTTTCAAACATACATAATGTATATCAGTATACTAATCATGTTTAATCATTGAATGAAGTGTGTGAGTCGTACCTCGATGTATCATGTAAATGTAATCATTCAAGGGACATAATATATGGTTTTGTTGAATAATTTCTGCTGAAGTTAGAAGTCTCGGTGTGCACACATCATCCTTATTTATGGGACATTTGATGTTTTATGAGGGATTGTCTGTATGATGAGATATAAAATGGCCTTGAGGAATGAATAGTTGTGTTGTCGCTATGGTTTTTGCCAAAGATTATGCTTTGTTGTTAGGCAGTGCTGTTGTCACTCTACAATGGAACTTTAATACAACAGTCTCTGATGAAAGAGGAAGAAGGGGACAAGTATAATAAATACCTATGCCTGTTTAGAATGGGACTTGCATAGAACAGGATTTAAGCCAAGTTGGGGGGCGTCCCTAGCTCAATGGTCAAGTGACTCGAGCCCCCCTCTATATTGTTATAGTTGAGATTGGCATGGTAAAACGGAAATTTGATCATGGCATTGTCTATAACATGTAAAACTAATGTCTTGGAAACAAAGCAAAACAAAAAAAAATTATTATTTACAATTCAAATATTATTTACGTCTTTTGTGTATATGATATCATTTTATATCTGGCTTTTATATGTGATTATTATATTATGAAAAAAATGATAGTAACTTTATATAATGATATACATGTCTTTTTAAATTTACTTTGCTGAGGAAATCATAACAACATACTAATGGGAGCAAACTCGTATTCCTCCTGCAGGTTTGTTTATGTCTGTCATCGTTAGGTTTATTTGTTTGTGTGTTTGTTTGTTTGTTGATTCTCTTGATGGTTGTGACTCAAAAGGCTGATTGTGTGGGATTTCGTTCATGATTGATGTGATATGATTTGCAAATGGTCTTTTCTCTATCCTTATTCAAATGATAATCATTTATAATTATAACTATGAAATACATATATACTCTATATTTTATATATTATATATTATTATTTTTATGATTATTATTATTATCAATATTATTATTACACAACTCTCCCTGATTTTGTAAAGTTTATGAAATAATATACTCAGATTAAATGACTCACTCATTTCATTGTAGGATGAATATTTCAGTTTGTCATGAGATGTATGTTTGTTCATTTGTTTGTTTGTGCGCTTTGAGTTTCACAATGTGAATGGGTTTAATGTGTGAATGGCTCATTAGGCATCTTCATGAACACTCAGAGATTCCAGCCCCCCCCCCCCAAAAAAAAAAAATCAACCATAACGGTAATGCATTCGCTTTGTGTGCAGAGGGTCCTGGGATTTTTCCTTTCGACTTTCTCAAGAGTTTTTGTGGATGTGGCCTGTGGAAATCCTGTCCAATTGGAGATTGGCTCTCATGTGGATGTCATGCCGGTCGTTCATATCACCTACAAGGCGCTGAAATGACCTTTCTGTGTCGATAGAGCCCTAAAACAGCAACAAACAAACAAACAACCTACAAGGGCATTAAACGAATAACCTTGTAAAGAATTTAGCAGGGTTTTTGTTATTACACTACTTTTCAAATTTCCATCTTATTTTCTTGGAAAGATTTCCCTTGTCGTAAGATTCATTTGGGATTGTGATTTAGCTCTGCTCCCTTGAAATTGTTAAAACTCCCATTCAACTAACTTACAATATTAGTTTTCATTGTCTGAGGGGATGAAAAGTACAAATTGAAAATTATTATTTACTCACTGAACTCATCTTATTTTTTAAAAATTGTTTTTGTCTCTGCATCGTACACCACTCAATTTCTCACCTAAAAGTAAAAAGTGGTAAAGGTTTTATGATGCATGAAGACTATTACCTGATTAGTATTTTATTGAATGAATGGATGAAATAGGGAATTTCAATTGGTGTTGAAAATTGTGTGTCACATTAGCTCATATTTTTTGGGTAGGTTGAAATTGCTGTGGCATTTTGGCTTTTTTATATTTTAATGAAATTAAAAGCTCTTAAGATTTACTCTTGATTTGGCTTTGATAAATGTCATATCTTATGTAGCTTACCTTGCCTAACGTGCAGAGCACTGCTGTAGCAAAATGAGGTAATTATGTTATACCCTCTATACGTGTTTATGCATGAATATTTTATCCACATATGGAAATGAGAACTTTAATGAATTTATTGAGTGCAAAAGTTGGAAGTCTTGTTTGGCATATTTTAATATTATTTTTCACAATTTTTTCTGTTACTGTTACAGTTTGGCATAAAATTAAATCTTAATGTGACTGATCTGCTATAGGATTGCATGATTTATCTTGCTTACATTAATAAAAACAATGTCTACAATACTTTGTTGTAATCATTGACATCATGAATTATCTATACAATGGTAACAGTACAGGTAAAGGATTGAGAGAAGGTGTATTCAGGGAAATTCAATGATTCTTGTTTACTTTTTTGTATGAGATGTTTGTTTTATTGGAATAGAAACTTCTAGAAATGTAATAATGCTTCTAACTAGGTAAGCTGTGAGTTTGACATTTTTGTAATGAATTAATCTTTAACGTCAGGGACATCAGTATATCTTTTTCGTATTTTATTTTGACTAATTTATAGTCGTACAGTGGAACATAGCCTACATACAATTGCCAAACGAGTATTTGTCTGAATCACGAACCCTCCTGTTTCGTGACATCTGGGTGAGGGTTGTTGTTTTTAAATTGCTTTTCGTTCACACATGAACTTGATCACAACTATTTTACAGTACGGTCTTTGACTTTGACCCTTTGATCCCTTGACCAAGTTCAAGACGGAATATGTTTGTCGATGTCAAGTCTGAAATCAGAATCTTCCCAAGTTGACGAAATGAAGGATAATCACGCTCTTCCTTTCCCATGTAATTAAAAGAAAAGCATGACAAAGAAGCCCAAACAGAAGATTCTTGTTTGAAATTATTTCTTGTGTTTGTTTTGATTTTTGTGATTCTATTAATTTACATATTTTTTTACAGTTTAAAGTACCCTATATTATATATATTCAGTTATTTGAAAAATTATTTTCGTTAGAAAGTTTTCTCATAAATTTTGTGTGGCTAAGTTCATAATCAATACAAATTTTTACAAACTTTAAGAAATTGCAATTCTAATTAATTGAATAATGATAAAGATTTTGTTCAGATTTTGACCTCACAAAAAATGTATGCACCACCGATTATGAATATCGTCGCAGCTGTTTTATAAACAGCTTTTTTCCCCCTATTGGTTGGTTGTACAAAATTATATTTTCATCTTGCTATTTTGACTAGGTTAGTTCTATATTGTACGAATTTGTATTAATTAATCAAGACATGAAAATGTATGGTTATTAGAATATTACGCCTGAGTTATATCTATGTGCTGTAAATATGTATACTGTGAATTATTTTTCATATGTTTTGTAAAAAGTCTTAAAAGTTGAATTAAAATTAGTAGTATGGTTGAATTGTATTTATTTTATTTTTGTTGTTGTTTTATTGTTTTTTAAATGTTGTAGCATTCTTGCATTGAGATTTTTTTTAAAAACCATCTTGTTAAAGAACACAGATGAAAATGTAAAATTTCCAAGGAACAAAAGAGAGGGATGCAGAACTTTTCTAAAAAAATTCTATTTTGAAGTTTGACGCCCTTTTCAACACCATACAAGTATTATCGAAGCTAAAGAACTTGAGAAGATTCCACGTGGGTCAGAGCAATAAAAGCTCTGACAGGGCCAGAGAAAAATACCATGCTATGCGGGATCGAGTGACTTGACTACTGAGCGCTCCCATTCACAACTTTCGGCAGCCCTCATTTTAATGTTGCACTAAAGGGCAAAATGTGTTGTCTCAATCAAACGAGTTGGGACAGAGTAGGTCAGGTGTGCCTTCCTCTACATTTGGATCTCTTTATTGAGATGTGCATTTTCAGTATTTACTTCTATTATGATGCCGTGTTCCTCTCCTTTATGGCACTCCTCTCCTTTATGGCACACCTTGTTGTGGTGGAGAGGCTTGAATGGTCTAATGACTTTGAGGGCTATACCAAACAG
>JARBEQ010314146.1:0-16616 GCA_030265355.1 Tritonia tetraquetra
GTATCAGTATGATGACAAATTCAACGTATGATTACCACAATAGACCAGTGTCGTATCAGTATGATGACAAATTCAACTTATGATTACCACAATAGACCAGTGTCGTATCAGTATGATGACAAATTCAACGTATGATTACCACAATAGACCAGTGTCGTATCAGTATGATGACAAATTCAACGTATGATTACCACAATAGACAAGGATATCATGAGTTTTTAATGCACAGCCTCCTTCTGTTTTTCAGTCTTTTTAAATTCAATCCGCCATCTTACTATTTCCCAGCATAGGGCCATGATTGTATGAGTAAGCTTCTCTACTGAAAAGCAAGTACTTTTTAGATCCTGTCTCTTCTTTATAATATTTGTCTATTTTTCAAAGAAGACGACATCCTTCTCATTGAGGTGAAATTTGTTTGTCTTTTAAATGATCATTATCATCTCTTTGTTCCTTTCAGCACCTCCAGTTAACCAAGTATTTGCTCTGGACTTTGAAACAAAGCCAGCCTATGTTGATGCAGATTATTCCTTAAGTCTCAATGTGCAACCTGTTGAAATTGTATATGATGAGGTGAGTTGTATTTAACATACCTCTACTTGTTTTCTCTTTTTTGGGGGTGGATTTTCAAAGCATCCACTCTTTCCTGTTGGGTATACCCCCTTTGAAAAAACTTTCATATATGACACTGCAGTATTGTTTTATCACCTCCTAAGAGTTAGATAAGGCAGGATAATGGAATCTACTTCTTTTCTATCTTTGAACTATGTGTCGTCCCCCTTGTCTTACTTTTTCTCAAGCGTTTTTCTAAGCGCTTGTGACCCATAGTGTTGCAGGCACCACTTCCTCAACCTTGATTTGTTTGAAGCCGTATGGCGGTTGCTGAAATGAACTTTCTGTGTCGATAGAGCCCTAAAACAGCAACAAACAAACAAACAAGGCAGGATAAAATATTATAAATCCATTTTGCTACATGTTTTATCAAATGACAATCTAAGGTTTCTGTCAGGAGTATATAGTTCAATGAAATCAGTTAAATGTATTTGTGCTACATTATTAATACATTTATCACTAGTCATGCAAATCTTAAATACAATTCTTTCCTTTACAGGCAAAAAGTTATATGGTCACTTTTTCTTGTAGTGCTAATCAGTCTTGCTGTGTTGTTTTGAATGATTTGAAGGCGATTAAGGGTATCATTTGGAAGACCAGCAAGAATGGAAGATGTCACAAGCTTTTTAGTTACATGGTCAGAAAGATAGCTACAAATACTATAATTTTTTCTAAGCTAAAAATATAAGTTTTGGGAAAGAATGTTTACAAAAGATATCATTTACATGTAATGCTCTAAAACTACACCTAGATCCTTTACTTTTTAAATCGAGAGAAATTCCACATGTGTTTATATTGAGGGTCATTTTTCACAGTTTTGCTGTTCCTGATCAACATGACTTCAGTTTAATCATCAAGTTTTAGTTTATTACTGGTCATCCATATACAACACTTTTTTCAGTGTGGTGTTTGTTAGCTGAGGAAGGGTCATACCCAAAACGTTCTGGGTTTTGTCCCATTTGGAAGTTTTATATTTTCTTTGCCTCCCTTGTCATCAATACCAAATACACCAGGCAATTGTGCACGTTTCAAGAGCAATCATGATTTTTTTTCTATTCTAGATCAAATTTAGGATATTTTAAAGCATCTTTCCAAGAACTGAAATCCGTAAAAATATGTATAACATAAATAATTCCCTTTTGACCGGTGCTTGGTCATTGGGACTGTGCAAATCCCCTTAACTATTTTGTTATTCTGCCCCTGAGAAAATGTTACCCTTTCATTATCAGCCCATGTCACGATTTCGATATGTGAGTATGAAAAAATATCAGCTTATACAGAGAGGAAATGCAATACAAGTATAGATATTCTGAAAAAGGAATGAAAGAGCTGTTTTTATGAAGTGATTTACAAATGCTTTGCATGCCTTTTGTGTGCTTCTATGTGTAAGTAATGTAAAAAGTTCGGGAAAATTTTGTTGAATGAAAACTATGACAACAATATATACGAATAATGTTACCTTGTTCTTGGCTGTATCTTGTAAAAAATACTCAATTGACTGTGTGTTTGTTGATAAACCTCCTTGAAGACAATAAATAAACAGAAAGGCCACTATCAACTTCAAAAGAAATCCAACTCACGCTGCTATTAGACTCCACAAATTACTAGACTATCACTAAAACTTCAATAACTTTGTAAAAATTTCTCACCGTGAGTGTAAGGGAAATCACTGTGGAAACTATTGCTTTATATCAGGTATGATAACAATGAGGGTCAACGATAATGATAATGAGTTAAGGGGGTGGCTGTTTCATAGACAAATTGTTGATGGAAAGAATTATAAAATGATGGGCATCAGTAGCTTATGTATATGTCTCACCACAGGATTGAATCTTGTTTATGACTGGAATATTTTTTTTCTTTTCTGAATAGGTGGTAAGGTCAAAAAGGCTGTCTCTTGGCTCTTAGGGTAGCGTAGCCAGGATGCTACCCTTTAGATGGGGGTGAAGAACAGAACGTTCTGTGTTTATGAAAGATCCTTTTTGACACTTAGAAATCGCAGAGAGTAGGCCTCTTGTAATGATTGCCCTGGGAAAATTGAAAATGAATCTACCCAAAATCTTGATGATGATGATGATTGGCTTCATGTCTTGAATTGCTCTAGCAATGATGGATTGACATCTTTCCTAGACACTCCCATTGCGACTTCATTATGATCCTCCTTTTTGTGTATGCAACCATATCATCTTAATCTTCTCTCATTTTCTCTTCAGCAATGTTCACGCCAGTTTTTTCATGATATTTTCACCTTTTTCCTTGTCTCCGTGTGTTGATTGCCTGCATGTCTTGAATTTAATCCAGATTATTTCCAGCACTTATTTCCGACACAAAGCCAGCCTCTATACCAGGCATGTCCAAATTTCCTCTGGCCGGCAGCCTCTGTGGCCTTCAATGTTTTGTACTTCATTTGCATTTAATGTTAATGGTTCAGAGAATGTCAGGCTGAATGGTCGGCGCCCACACATTTTCTTTCTTCTTCTCACACATTTTCTCCTCACCAAATCTGGCCCTCTTTGCAGAAAGTTTGGAGCCCCCTGCTCTACACTCTACTCAACAAGTAGATTGAATAGAAAAGAAATAATGTAAAGCATTTTGGCTTTTTTATATCATTATGTTTTAGAATTTTTTTTTAACTCACACACTTGTTTTGATATTGTTTCCCAGCATTCCATTTCCGAGGTGATTGCTTTCTTCCAACTTCCCCAAGGAGGTGTTGACTTGAAAGCAGCAGCAGCCGACACTTTGTCAAGTGTGGCGGATTATAGTAAAGCCGGATTGCAATATGCCATAGAAAAACATACGGTGAGAGTGCATGGTTGTTAATATCTATGTACCAAAGAAAAGAAAGATGAAGATATATTTTCAATGCAATGAGAGAGAGCTGGAAAATTTTATTTCATTTGAAGACAAGGTGGTTAAGAGTCCTAAATAATGCATTAAATGTTGTTCTTGGGCGGCAAAACCTCATCCTGATTGCCTCATTTGACCTCAGGTGTTGACATCTTGAAAGTAATCTGCAATAGACCAGCATCCCATTCACTGCAAGCTACCAAAATAGTTGAGCACTGGCAGTTTGTGCCTAAAGGCTTTTAACAATATACTTTTTTTTCCATTTCTGTTTCTCCTGTTCAAAGGATAAAAAAGATGTCCGCTTTTGAGCAGTAGTTTATTATGGTTACATTGCTGTTTCTTCATGTATATGAGGATTTGGTTGACCTACTGTAAAATGTAATTGGCACAGATGTTTTTGACAATTATCAGAATTATTTGCCCACATTTTCAATGATTATGTTCAAAATGTATAACCGTTTTATTTATAATGCAAGCTTCAATATTTGTAGTTTTATGTTTTTATTATGGTTTGCAACTTCATAAGGATTAGCTTGGGGGCGTCCCTAGCTCAGTGGTCAAGCCACTAGACTTTGGACGCGGAGGGAATTTTTTCTCTGGACCTCTCAGAGTTTTCAAGGCTCTGCCCTGGAGATACACATGGAATCTTCTCAAGTTCTGTTGAACTGCCTTTGATATGACCTTTATGTGTTAAAAAGGGCATTAAACTCAAACTTTAGAACTTTTAAGGATAAGTTATGAACGGCTGCTCTTATTTGAAACATTCCATAAAATATTTGGTATCATAGACCGTTGTTTGTCAGGGAATTCAGAACAATGTTTTGTACTACTTTTAAAAAGATTTAAATAACTTCCATTTGTAAAGTGTTCAGTTATTTACATTTTCAAATTAAAAAAAGATTTTGTGGTATTTTCCCCAGACCATTCACGTTGACCTCAACATGAGGTCCCCATACATCGTCATTCCAGAGCATGGAACTCTCCACAGGTAAAATATCTTGTCCCATTGTGGCATAAGCCTCTATCAAATATTTGAACAGTTATGCGTGTGGGCCTGTGTGTTAAAAGGAGACAGGACATCAGGTGCAGTCATTGATATTGTGAATGAGAAATTAAAAGAATATTTTAAATATTTTCTTTTGTCATTATATGTTTGAAATGGTGGAAGTGGAGATGATGATGAGGATGAAAATGACGATGATGGAGACAGAACATCAGGTGTGGTCATTGATATTGTGAACGAGAAAAAGAATAGAATATTTTGGAAAATATTTTGAAAACATTGTCTTTTATCCTGCTTGAAATGATGATGATGATGATGATTATGATTACCATGTTATTTCAGGGGAGGCAATGTTCTTATAGCTGATTTTGGCACATTACGTGTGGAAAGTGAACTCCAGCCTGGGGATGTATCACTTGAGGTTTGTGTTTTTTCTCATGCTTGCTATAAGAATATGACAGAAAGGAAAAGAATTGTTCAAACTTTTTCATGATCATTTCTTGAATAATCCTTAACAAAAAAGAAATGAAATAGAAATGATAATTTTACTTCACAAGAAATATTATAATCTCAATTTCCCTTTCTTTCCAGGAGGCCACAATGTCAGAAATAGAATCCAGACTATATGACCAATTCAATGTGAGGATTAGTGACATCAAAGTTCTTCTGGCTGATTCAGGTTGGTTGTCACCCACATGTTTAGATTTATGCCTCTTGAAGGCTGCCCAGAGTGGTAGAACCTCCCAGTTTTTATCAATAGCTGAGGGGGTACCCACAAGGGCTAGAATAAATTGTTAATTGGCCAGTCTTTGATTAATACTGCTCAGTGTATTGCTCATGTTGCCAGTAAAGGATGATGGGCACAGTGGGCTGATCACCTACCTGTCTGAAATCCTTGGATCTAAAGCATTTGGGGCTCTTGTTTTCAGTCGTGTTTGGTGGTCAGGGTGCCTGCATTTATGGCAGGTATCTGTGTGCCTTTCATGATTGACCATAGGGTTGGCCATAACACTTCTCTGCGGTTTTAAAAAACGTTTGAAGTTTAACACCCTTTTTAATACATAAAGGTCATATCAAAGGCGGTTCAACAGAACTTTGAGAAGATTCCATGTGAGCCTTGAAAACTCTGAAAGGTCCAGAGAAAAAATTCTGCACCAGGCGGGACTTGAAACCCGTCCTCCGCATCCAAGGTCTAGTGGCTTGACCACTGAGCTAGGGACGCCCCCTGCTCTGCCGTAATTAATGGGGTTTGATCAAACAAACCTCTTGAAAAATGACGCTATGACCCAGTCCATTGGCTCAAGGGGCGGAAGCTCACATGGTTTCAGTAACATAAAGCTGACAAGTGTCAATTTGCCACTTTCTGGATAGGATGCTGGTCTTTTTCAGTTTTTTTTAAAATGTAAGAATAATAATAACAATAATACTTAGATGTTTTCTATTGTTCTTTTGACTTTCCTTCAATGACAATAACATACTCCTTTATGTTCTTCCAACATTTTCATCACGCCCTAACCCTAACTTCCGGCAGTCATCATGCTGTATACTCAGCCTGTTATTTAGTTATATCCTAGTAGAATATGACAAATAAACAAGTCAAAATGAGTGTGAGAAGAAAAGGAGAATCTAAAGGTCTGACAAGACTAGATTCCAGTAGGGGAGACTTTGTCTTGGATTTGTACATGCTAGCTATTTATTGGATGGGTGAACATTACGGAATTTGAAATGTTTTTATTTCAGGAGATGACTGGCACACTGCACAGACACAACCCAATTCTCAGTATCATATTCTGCCCAGCGTCCATTTGGGCATGACCTTATTCAATGCAGTCAAGTCAGACTTTCATCAGTTGCCAAGGTAGGTATGATGTGCAATCGATTGTATTCATGTTTATATGAGGGCTGGATATTTTCTGCTGTTATTTACAGATATTGAAATATTGAAAACTTATTTCCACTTTTCTATATTGGCAAAAAAAGAAAGGAGAAAAGGTATGGTATCCTATATTATTCCATGAAGGAATTTATATGTTTTTCATCATAAACAAGAAATAAAGACACATCAATCGCATAGAATCATCAACTACTTAGATGACATTTAACAGTCATCACAAGACATAAGTAGGTTTCAGTTGGTGTATGATTCAATATATTCAATTCTAAAGAGGTATGAAAATTATCAAAATTTCATGCAACTGATGGAAAGGAGTTGAAATAACTAAAAAGAAGCAGCCCCGAGTGGAGAGTGCCACCATCATTCATGACGAAACATAACCTATGGATACAAGGAGGGGATTAAACAGAGGATCGTAGAGCCCTTAAACAGCAACAAACAAACAAACAGGGGATCAGCCTACTGTGTCCATCTTCCTTTGTTTGGGCAATGAGTGATTTACTAAAAAATGTTAATGAACAAATTACTGTTGCCCTTTTGGCTACCTCTCAGCTATGATAAGAGCTGGGGGAATTATCCGCTTTAGGCTGTGTGTAGTTTTGATATCTCTTTATGAGTTGAATGATGAGATGTTTGCATTTCACTTCGCTGAATATCCTCGAGCCACGAGTCTTTGATAATTCTCTATCTTTATCACTTTGCTTTTTACAGGCACAAACTGGAGGTGAAAGTGCCGTCTCTGGCAGTGAACATGTCAGACAAGCGGTTACTCGTGTTTGCTACTTTTTTCCGCAATTTTCCAATGCCAACTAGTTCCAGCATGGCTACCATTGGAGAAGACATGGTGGATGGCTTGGGACCAGTACAGAATCTTCCTATTCATTTGGTAATAATCATTGAGCTTTATTGTCTAATCAGAAGATTTGTTAGTTAGTGCCATATGTAATATTAATACATCCCATAAACGCAATAAATGATTTAATGCAACACACATCAACGCATTACCACGTCCATATTCCTATACACTTTTTACAAGATATATATACGTAGACTTGTGTACATTGCCTCATTCACCCATTTTGATTATAGCTTGCACGCAAAAAGACATGACACAGACGCATATATGCATACATTTGCACTTGTGAGTAGGCTCAGAGATGTATAAAGCATGGAAATTGCACCTGATTGTTCTTGATAAGAGTATTGATTTCATTTGGTTGTGTTAACTCATTCGCCAATAGCCTGACACCAAAATATACAATGGGGCTCACTAAGGGAAGGGAAATAACTCTTCCAAATTTAGAGGGTGATGTATTTTTAAGAAATCATAAAAAATACAATTTTTATCTCAGAAAAAAGAAAAAAAAGCTATAATAAACAGAAAGAAAGAAGTTTTAGATAAATATAACTTTATAATAGGCTACAAGTATGTTGTGATACATTTTTTAAATTGAAGTCAGAATTCACATTCACAATCATACTAATTGATACAAGTGTCAAGGCAAAGACAGAGAAAAAGTAAATTATATCAAGATATAGTACATATAAATGCTACATAGCTGTGGAGAAAAAGGCAGAAAATACAGATTTACAACACTGCTTACCCATATGGTAAGGTAGAGATTTAAAAGGGGGGGGGAGGGGGGGGGGGGATGATTCCTATCCTAGTCCTATTGGAGATGGACTATAATTCGGAAGTCCCGCCTTTGATACGACCTAAAATGTGTTGCCAAGCGTGTAAAACTAACTTTAATTTAGATTCACACTGTATTGAATGAATTCATCTGTTGTAATAAGAACGTTTGTTTTCTTATTTTATTCCCAAATCATGTGAACATTGCTATAATCATATCCCTGTCGTATTTCTCAACTTGTTTAGAACTTGAGTGAGGCCCAAAGAGAGCCTGATCATGAAATGTTGAAGTCCATCAGAAAGTCTGTGCTTGGCAGGCATTTGGTAGACAAACGTGATGGAAGGAAATCTATTACCAGGGTACCCACTCTAATGTACACCACAGGTGAGATTATATTCCACAGTGAAACAAAATTATGTCCAAAAGAAAAGAAAGAGGGAAACAGAGAAATGTAAATCACTGCTTGTAAATGATATGGCCATACATGAAACTCATTTCTAGATGAGAAATTTACATTTTTGTTTTAAAAGTAATGAACAAGTAAAGAGTCATTTACTTTCGTCATAAATTTTAAGAATAAAAATGAATTAAGATGGTTTGGACACATAAACAGAATGAAAGATAACAGAATTCCTAAACAAATACTAGAATGTAAACAGCAAGAAAAACTACCTAGAGGGAGACCAAAGAAAATGTGGCAGGATGCAGTTTCAGAAATTTTTTTTTTTTAAAAAGAGAGGATTTAGGCTTGTAGAGACAAAGAGCATGTCACTGAATGAGGATCAATGGCGAAAAAAGTCTGTGTATCATGCATAAACCTTACACCTAAAAGGAATAAATGTTAAGAATTTTTTGAGTATATCCCTTCTGCAAGGGCTGCCTGAGTGAAACTGTTTTGGTCACCTCAGACCAGGATAGGGACTAACTGATCTGCTGGAATCTACTTCTGTTCTATCTTTGAACTATGTGTCGTCCCCCTTATCTTACTTTTTCTCCAGCGCTTATGTGACCCATGAGTGTTGCAGGTGTCTCTTCCTAAACCTTGATTTGTTTGAAGCCGTGTGGCGGGTGCTGAAATGACCTATCTGAATTGATAGAGCCTTAAAACAGCAAAAAACAAACCAAATTACTTTGAGCTACAGGGAAAAACATGGAAGGGAGTAAATTTTGCGCTTTCATTCTTTCTATTTTCAATTGCCCAGCATTGTAATAGTATACTAGCCAATTCCATGTTGGGCAGGCCCAGATTGGGAACCATTGTTGGTTAAAAAAATATTTACGCAGCCATATATGTAATTTTGAATTGTTGCCAGGGCAATGATTCTGTTTTGTGCTGTTGGATCTTTATCATACTAAATGTTGACAATGGACTTCCCATTTTCCACCCTATCCAAAACCCTATATGTACCTCTCTGACCTCACTATGTCTTCTAGCTTGAGTGGAGTGGCCGAAAACTTACTCGCACCCTGACAACGTTGTCCAAAAGTCATCTTCATTCAAGTTTTGTGGATTTTTGTCAGAGTGAAATATTCTCTTGAAAATGTCTTTTGAATTTGAGTTGGCTTAAAAATGTCTTTGTATAATTTTTTGTTTCTCCACATGATGTTTTTGTTGTCATATTATGTTTCTCAAATGTACTAATGCTATAACCTTACACCGAAAGGTACTAACAGGTTATTGATAAAGAAAGAAGAAAGACTAATGCTATACCTTTCCTCAGGTGAAGAATCATTTTTTTCGGCTTCCGACCTCTCTGATGAAGATGTGGACAAATTATCCGAGTGAGTATTTCAGACATTTTAAACACGTTTGCATGTTTGATAAAAAGCCTCAGTAAGACTGCAATTCTGTGTTAGGGACAGTCAATAAAGGGCACACAAGATGCTTATACTGAATCTGGGTCAGTCGGTCCGAAGAGGCGGGACAGCTCCCGGCTGAATCGGGTCCACCACGAGCGAGGAGTCAGACTGTACTCTTGTACCGTCGGCCTTCTCTTACCAGTGCGCCCATGACCCGTCGATGTGACGATGAGGTCATTGGAGCAATGAGGATAAATGAGATAAACAACTCTGTGTTGTGGGGGGGGGGGGGGGGTTACTATATAATGAGCGAGGACAATTTAAGAGTTATGTCCCACTTCAGTTTCAGAATTTTCTAATTTCCTCATAAGACTAAGGCAAATTTTGTCAACCCAAACAGCAACACACAAAGGGACATCACTCTCCTGCTGACCTCGGTAAAACTTATCTTATTATTGACAATCGTTGATCTTAGTAGTTTCTTGCCCAGGCAGATAACAAATCATGTGGGGTTTGGCTTAACCACTCGACCACCTTGCTGTCATATTTCTCTGCAAAACTCTCCAAAATCATAAAGTTTTGGGAGGGGTCGTCCCTAGCTCAGTGGTCAGACCACTAGACTTTGGAGATTCATGTGGAATCTTCCCAAATTCTATTGAACTGCCATTGATAAAAATTTAATGTGTTGAAAAGGGCGTTGGGTCCCTGGTGGCGTTGCAGTCAACGCTTTCGCTTTGTGAGCAGAAGGTACTGGGTTGGAACTGTCTCAAGTTTTATGGCTCCGACCCTGATGATTCCAATGGAATCAAATCCTATCGGAGATGGACTATAATTCAGAGGTCCTGCCTTTGATAGGACCCAAAATGTGTTGCCACGGGCATAAAACTAACCACTTTACTTTTTTAAATGGGCGTTAAACTTCAATCTTAAGAACTTTTAGACTTTCTGTTGTTTGGTGAACAAAAATGAAGGGGATGATGTCTTTGATTAAACTATTCTCTGATTTCATCCATAGTATGTTGACCATAAAGCCAGTGGATGATTAAACTATTCTCTGATTTTATCCTTAGTATGTTGACGATAAAGCCAGTAGATGATTAAACTATTCTCTGATTTCATTCTTAGTATGTTGACCATAAAGCCAGTGGATGACAACGGGTCTGTGGCCAACAATATCAATGTTCTGATGAGAATTTCTCTGGGAGAATTGGTTATCAACATATCAAAGGTTATTACATCCAATTTTGGGGGGTTTTCTTGGGGTAATGTGGTGAATAGCTCACTTTCTTATGTGGTATCATCATATCACTCCAGAGGGATGGAAGGCGGTGGTTCGATTCCCCACTATTTCATGTCATTTTTCTTGTTCTTGTAGGCTTATTGTTCTGGCCCTGTTTGGTGATAGGGCTGTGAATTCCTGGTGATGAAATTTAAGACATATTGTGGGGATATGTTTAAAAAAATAAAAGTAAAGCATAGCAGTTATATAGCGCATATCCATGAAGTTCATCATGCGCTATGCGCTTTACAATGTATAGTTTACCCCCAGCAGGCCATAACACTCCTGTATCCTTCTCAACTCCATGAAGAGTATACAGTGCGAGCTGCCCGTTAGGCACTTCAGCATTAGCATTCTGACAAGCCCGTTCACTGCCCTCGGACAGGTACTCATCTGCCCTTGGCCGAGTGAGATCAGCAGAGTTAAGTGCCTTACCTAAGGGCACAGCGCCGAATGGTCATCCGTCCAGGCACTGATCATGATCAATGTAGCTTGACCAAGCTGACCGGTTCAGCGTGCTAACCGTTCGACCACTGGCGCCTTTTACTGCTTGATCCTTCATAATAGATAACAGGTATCAAAATTTAGCTCCTATTTAGATTTATAGATATTATTGAGTTTGTAGTGCAATTGAACAAATACAAGAAAGAAAGAAAAAAGATTTTTTAAAGTTGGATGTTGAGTACGTTGTCAATATATTGTTGTATTTATACTAAGTGATATAGTTTGGAATACATTTAACTTGAAAGATGTCAGTTTTACTTCCCTTCTGACTCCAATGTTGGTATCATTTATCAGGAAATGGACAGAGAAGAGAGGGCCTACCTGATGTTCAGAGTTGACCGTTTGAAAGTAGACTCTTCCATTACAGTTCATGGTTATTCTGCCTATGCCACTCTTGGTGGGGTTCAAATGGTAGACAAAATACACACAGGTATGTTCTAGCTTAGTTTTAATGAAGAAAAACACAAGATTAGTAATGTAATATTGACCCAAACTGGCAAATTGTCAGGGTTTTTTATTTACAATAAGTGATGTATTACCACTAGTGCAACAGTTCTTTGCGGGCTGTTGGGGGGACCCCTTCTGTGGGCCGGGGGTGCTAAACCGGTCCACACTCTTTCCTTTGTATTCTAACCTCCTCACCTATCGTCCCCGCTCCCATGTAGCTCTCTGTTCTTGTCTTGGAATGAGATGATGTGGTTTTGCTTGGGGTTTTGGTCTCTTGCCGGGTGGAAATATTCAGTTGTTTTTTTAGAGGTGATATTTTTTTTTCATGTAAATCATCTCTCTTTATAGTATTTATTCTTACAATATAGGGATGTCATCCAAATACTTGTTCTTTTCTTTAGGTCTGTCCGGGGAATATATGGAAGTTCTAAGGACTAACACTGGCAGCAACAGCAATCTGGTCTCAGTCATGTACAGAATGGTAAGATACACTGTCATGTCATAGCAACACTTCTTATTAACGCAGTGTTTTTATTCTTGACAACTTTGCTTGCACTAAACCTGATTGATATCTCTTTCTGCATATTAGTGTTTGTGGTTGACTTTGTTTTTTGTTTGTATTTTGGTTGCTGTTTGCTGAAGAAGGGTAATACCCAAAATGTTCTGTGTCCTTGTATTATTGTCTTTACTAATGTCTACTGTTCTTCTACCTACCTATTATTTTGTATGTAGAACATGTCAATTTTATTATGTACAGATTGACTTGTTTTACTTTTTTAAAAATAAGTTATTGCTGCTTTTATAGAAATCATCATTACGTTTCTTTTCGTTCTTTGAAATAAATTATCAATCATTACTTGTCTTTAATAGAAATAATCATTACTTGTCTTTAATAGAAATAATCATTACTTGTCTTTAATAGAAATAATCATTACTTGTCTTTTTGCATACAGGTTGAACCAATTTGTCCTGATTTTTCTACTTATTATGGAGGTGTGGAACATGCAGTGAAAGTCAAGGTTTTATCCATGTCAACTCTTTTTGACCAAGCAAGCATGATGTATCTTCATGCCTTTGTACAAAGTATTCTATCCAGGTATGTCAACCAACCAGGGTTGTTGCAGACCCGCCAAGAACTTTTTTTTAAAGGGTATTTTTTAAAGAAATGTTTTTTACTCTTCTTTCTTATCCAGTTCCCTTTTACCATTACAGTGTAGGGCCAGCACTATGAGGCTGGATTTCTGTGGATCAAGATATTAAGCCAAGCAGGTGATCAACCCACTGTGACTTTTACTCTTCTAAAAGGTTCAAAAGTGGTTAGCTTACACCCTTTTAGATGCAGAAAGATCATATCAAAAGCAGTTCAACATAACTTATTCCAAGTGGATTTCCCTATCAAAACTATGAAAGGTCCAGAGAAAAAATCCTACACAAAACACGTTTCAAACACTGGACCTCCGCATCCAGAAGCAGGTGACTTAACACTGGGCTACAAACGCCCCTTATTTCTCGTCAAATAGACTGTTTTTAATGTTTTCATTGAAGAGTTCCTGTTTGTTTTTGACAATAGTGTTTCTTATTTCTCTATTAGCATCCTGTTTTTCTGTGACTGTGACTTTTTAAATATTAGCTAGAGTTAATATTTTACTCTTCCATCTTAAATATGTATCAGTTTCAACAACACGGATATGAAGGCAAGCACAAGCTCTATCAGTCTGGCTACAGACACTGATGACAAAGACAAAGTTGCTATGATAGATAGAATCTCATTGTTGACAGAGCCAGGTATGCGATGGAAGGGATGGGACTCTTCTCTACTTTTCTTGTCTAATATTGAAGTTAGATGGTATTATGTATGGTTTTGACATGAGATCAAGTGTTTATATATATATTTATGGACGTGGTAAAAAAATGTGTAATATATTAAGAAACAGAAAGTTTTAAATGAATTAACTTCTTAAATCTTTCTTTCTTATCCAGTTCCCTTTTACCATTACAGTGTAGGGCCAGCACTATGAGGCTGGATTTCTGTGGATCAAGATATTAAGCCAAATAACTTCTTAAATATGTTGGCTTATTTCAAATACACATATTATTTTGTGTTTTTAGTCACTTTTATGGGGGGTCCCAGTGGCGACAAGGTACGGTTCTCACCTCTGAAGCGAAAGGTACTGGGTTTGATTCCCAGCAGCGACATTTCGTGTATTTTTCTCCTTGAAATTCGGGTGAAAACCTATATGCCACTCCCCTGATCCTATTTGGGTAGGTGGAATCAAAGAACCTAGTCCTATTGGAGGCGGACGATAAACTCGGAGGTCCTGTGTGCACGATAAAAACCGATAAGAGTAGGCAGCAAAATTAATTCCTACCCTGAAATGGTAAAAGGGAACTGGATGAGAAGAAAAGAAAGTCACTTTTACTCGTTATTGTTGAAATTCTCTCTATTTATATATTATATATATATATATATATATATATATATATATATATATATATGAGGAAAAATCCGTAAACGGTTCACTGTATTCGATTTTTATTGTATCACTCGCCTGTTTGGCTTTTCCATGTATAATTCATTTGTATATTTCACTACATACATACATATATATCCCTCCCTCTGTCTTTTTCCTTTTCACTTGTTTAATTTATGTTATTTATATCCCATCCAATAGTGAAAACCATGTCTACTTCAAGCATCAAATTGAACCTGACTGCTGAATTGAATGATTTTGGGATCAAACTAACAGACTCTGACAATAACCTTGCAGAAATCAAAGTCAAAGGTTTTTGGCCTTTTAAAAAATATATTTTGTTGTTGTTGTGTGTCCTACAAGAGCATATTTTATTGAGTTGACTCCTGAAATGATAATTTTATGTCTCTAAAAAGGCAGGGAATAACTTTTTAAAATCTTTCCTTTAATATGTTAAGCTAATTCACAGTAGGCTGATAACCTGCTCGTCATGAAACCATGATCCTTAAAATGTCATTATATAGTAGTCTTTAATATAGGCATAGTGAAGTTATTGCATTATAGACAGCTTATGATCATAAAAGCTTTTTCTAAAATAATTGTAATTTGAGACTTTTTGATACGGACATGGAAAAAAAAAGGGTTTTCCTTCCCCTGGTTCAGCCATACGAAGTGCCCAGGACTCCAGAGTGTGATTTTTTGTTTGTCAATGGGGCCAGTTAATGATGTAAATAGACAAACAGGAAGGAAATAAAAGCAAAGAGTGTAAAAATATATTTCTAAATACATCTTTTACATTATAATATCATCATTGCCCATCATCCTGTCAGGGTATAGGGACCAAGGATTTCAATCTCTCTCTCTGTCCTGGGAACGTTTCTATAATCAATTCTTTTATACTGTAGAAAAGATTATTTATTTACAACTCGAATGATTAGAAATGTCAGTTCAACATGAATGATCTTAATTTTTGGTTGAATTTTAAAGTGCGGTAATATGATACATTTGCATTTTGAATCATCTCAGGTTTTGAAGGAAGCACTGTTGTCAGGCCCAGTCAAACGGTTGTGAAAATGCGACTCCAAGATCTTAGTATCCGGGACACCAGTACTGGGGCAATTCATCCCAATGTGAGTAAATTAGAAAGTTGTATTGTTTTGTCAGTCTTATGTTTTGTGTGCTATTTAGGGTCGTGTGGGTTGGGCTTAGCACGATATTTCTTTATTAATTGAGGCTCGATCAAACAAGATATTAGCTTTTTTTCGATTTAAGGTTAATTGAGGAAATATGTATGCATAGATTGTGAAGTATGTCCTTAAGGCTCATGGGGCCGGAGCTTAACCCGGTTTCGGTGGCGTGAAGCGGACAAGTGACAATTTGTCACTTTCTGGACAGGGCGCTGGTCTATCACAGAATACTTTCCCAAGACTCGTTTGAGAATTCGTACCCATTTCTACACCTGAGTCGAGTGAGGCAAACAGAGTAAAGTTTCTTGACCAAGGAAAAAATGAAGTGCCTGAAGCCAGACTCGAACCCACGACCCTCGCCATGAAAGTCTGTAGTCTAGACCACTTGGCCACCTCACCTCCACATAGATTGTGTAGGTTTTGAAAAGTTAAGTAAAGGAAAGATATCGGCTATAAACAGTATGATATTTAAATACAGGAAAGTAAGATTACATGTCATTGAGAATGAATTTAAATTATTTCGAATGTTTTTTCTTTGTCTTACTCCCATTTTCCAGATTCTTGTGTTACAAGATAACAGTCTCTTTGACTTGAAGGCAAGAAAAGGTTTTTTACTTCTGTAGATCCCTGTACATTTTCTTATCAATTTTTAACATTGATATAAACAATTTGGAAACAAAATATGAATTGATATTACCATCTTCATCCTAATGCATTGATCACATTATGTTCTGCAGAAATTTGATTTTTTGAATTTTGTTTTACTCTCAAACAGTTTGCCATGACATATTTAGTTATAACTCTTTAACAACCACTGGCTATTTAAGGTTTGGACCTCAGTAAATTTGTTGCACTGGCTAAGTTCACTGTGGGTTGATCACCTGCTTGGCTTAATATCTTGATCCAGAGAAATCCAGACTCATTGTGCTGGCCCTACA
>JARBEQ010314257.1:0-16609 GCA_030265355.1 Tritonia tetraquetra
AGAGAGAGAGAGAGAGAGAGAGAGAGAGAGAGAGAGAGAGAGAGAAGTAAGAGAGTGAGAGAGAGAGTGTCAGAGAGAGTGAGAGAGGTAGAGAGAGTGACAGAGACAGAGAGAGGGTGTCAGAGAGAGTGAGAGAGATAGAGAGAGTGACAGAGAGAGTGAGAGAGAGACAGAGAGAGACAGAGAGAGTGAGAGAGAGACAGAGAGAGAGGCACGCGCGTGCAACTTGTAGTGTAGTGGTAAAAAATATCGATCTTTCTGTGGCTTCGCTGTTACAGCAAGGACAATATTCGCTGTCCAAGTATGGAGCTCCATCTCCACACATTCTACTAATATTCTCGTGATTGCAAAAGAGATATAAATTAGCGCAAGCTCTTCAGCTTACCTAGGGTATAATTATTGCATTACTTAGTTTATGAATACAATTGATTGGACGTGTTCTCTTTGTAATCCGTACATTTGTTTTCCTTCTTAATCATTCTTCATTTTGTACCTTTTGGTGTTAGGGTTAGCTTTATCAATTGAAATCCTATATGTATCTATTATTGTTACAGTTTTGTTCGTTTCATCATAATGATATCATGTTATTTCTCTTATACAATATGTGAAGTTGCCCCACTCCATACTATCTTTAGCCAACTGTATTGATTTGGGGATTGAATTAATTATCTAATTGATTTATTAATTTATTCATATATTCATGCATGTATTTAGTTAATAAGTATAAAAAAGGTCACTCGGGTGGAAAATAATATAAAGAAGTCGGTTACTGTAAAAATAAGAGAAAAGAAATTAGAAATTTCGATGTTTAGTCATAGAGTCAAAGATGATGAATACATAATAAGATAACAGACACAGCTTTTTTCCGCTGTATAATGAGCGTGGACAATTTAAGAGTTGTTTCCCTTGAATTGGTGATTTTTTTTCCTCTCAAAGGTGCTTCACTTCTAAAAACGAAAGTTTCGGAATTATCCGATTTCAATAAATGACAAGAGCAATTTCCAAAAAAAAATTCAGACATCGGCAAACAAAGCGACGCCACTTACCTCTGCTAGAAAACTCCTAGAGTCGTTTATCTTACTGTTGACAATCTTTGCTTCTATTATTTACCACTGTGGTTTTACACCCCAAGGAGGCACGGTGGCCACGTGATGATGATGGCATACATTGAGTTAACGGTGCTTCACTTCAATTGTCTCATTGGCCTGTGGGTAGAAATGGGTACCACAATTCCCAACTAATTTTTGAGATAGTAATCCGCATACTTTCTGCATTCTAATGTCCTATCCTGATAAGGGGTGGCTAACTAGCTCAGTTGGTTAGAGCATGGGCTACGTCTCTGACTAGTATCAAGCAAGGTTTGAAAATGTTAAAGTGCCAGAAAAACACAGAAAAATAGCCATAGGAAAATGGAAAGTCGACAGTAGGAATCGAACCCACACCGCGGCGTACGACAACACCGGGGTGGCTAATTAGCTCAATTGGTAAGCGTGTGGCCTCTGTCTCTGGCTAGGCGGTGTCGTACGCAGCGGTGTGGGTTTGATTCCTACTGTCGACATTCCACTTTTCTTCTTCTATGGCTTTCTCCCCGTATTTTTCTGGCACTTTCACATTTTCCACCCATGCTTGATATCCAGAGAAGGCAAATTGTTGTTTGCTATATTCTCCATGCAACACTAGCACTTTGAGCCTATAAAGAGCCCCAAGAAGACTTTTTTCGGGTAGTTTTAAAAACACAGTGGAAGAAGAGCAATATGGACCAACAACACAAAAACAGCAACGATTATAACAACATATTATTAGTTTTAAACTTGTTCATGATGTTGTTCATAAATTGTTCATTCCTCAGGTGATACATTCCAGTATCTGGATTCTGATGGAAATGCTGATCCTTGGCGCCATGTTCCTCTATGCTACTGTAAGTATGGCTGGTTAAATCATTAGACTGGAACTGGCACTTGTGAATGATGATGGGATCAGTAATTAGTTGGGAAGAGTGATAGTGGTAGAAAAATAGCAAAAGAGAGAAGACATTTTTTTTTGGATGATGATGATGGTGGTTCTGATTGTGGTTGCTCTGATGATAGTGGTCATAGTGATAGTGGTGATGGTCTTGGTAGTAATGATTGTAGAGATGTTGGTGATGATGCTGGTGGAGATGGTGTAGTGGTGGAGGTTCTGTAAGTGGTGGTGGTGGTCTTGGTAGTAATGATTGTAGAGATGTTGGTGATGATGCTGGTGGAGATGGTGTAGTGGTGGAGGTTCTGTAAGTGGTGGTGGTGGTCTTGGTAGTAATGATTGTAGAGATGTTGGTGATGATGCTGGTGGCGATGGTGTAGTGGTGGAGGTTCTGTAAGTGGTGGTGGTGGTCTTGGTAGTAATGATTGTAGAGATGTTGGTGATGATGCTGGTGGCGATGGTGTAGTGGTGGAGGTTCTGTAAGTGGTGGTGGTGGTATTGGCAGTAGTGATGGCAGAGGTGTTTGTGTTGGTGGTGTTGATGTCAATGTTGGAATCAACACAAAAGCCATTGCTGTTGTTGTTGCTGTTTCAGATGGTGATGATGATGCTGATGGTGGTTCTGAGAATGGTAGTAATGGTGGTTATGTACATGGTGTTGATGTCATTGTTTGAATTGATACTAATGCCTCTCTGCTGTTGTTGTTGTTGTTTCAGGTGGTGATCCAGTACTTTGAACCAACCACGACCACTTGCCTGCTTGAACCTTGGTTTAGAGAGATAGGATTTTCTATCGTTTACGGCGTCTTGGTTCTAAAAGTCTACAGGTATGATTCAAGGAAGATCTAACAGTGGTTTTGACTCGACGAGTGCACAGGTCTAGATGAAAGCCAGACTTAAATCCTGCCGTTTTCATGAAGAAGGGGGAAGAAGGCTAACAATTGATGAGTGTTATTCGCTGTTCTTCATGAAAATGACAAAATATAGGTGTATAAATCCTCTAACTTGTTTAAACAAAATCAGAGGTCTAATAGAATTGACTATAGGATGCTAATATAAGGATTCAAATTATTTTTTGGCGAACAATGCCTAGAGTTCATTTTATTCTTTTATTATGTCATAATCTAAATGAGACCCCTTGCATATCACAGTGTGCAGTCCTTCCATATTGCAGCAGACTGTTCAAGAACTTGATAATACCCGTAATGATAATGATAAATTCCAAACCTTAATAGTAAAACATAGAAGAAAGGAATATGAGAAACCAATACTAACTGCCATCGTTGTAAAGAAAATACCAGTGATATATAAGGAGCCAAACAAGGCTTAATTTGAATTAAAATCTTGTGCGATAGAATTTAAATGATATTGCTTTAGTCCTCATACAAATCTGTCAATTTGTATTTTTGATAATTGGTTTTAAACAGGTGTTGATGCTATAGAAAATAGGACTATTCCTATTCTTCTTGTGGACTTCAATTTTATATACATTCATCGCCCTTTCTAACACTAAGTACCTCTCAGTTGTTATCAATAGCTGAGGGGGTGCCCACAAGGGCAACAGTAATTTGTTTACTGGCCTGTCTTTGATTAATACTGATCAGTGTATTGCTAAGTGCCAGTAAAGAGTTGTGGACACAGTGGGCTGATCACTTGCATGTCTGAAACTCTCTGATCCAAAGAGTTTCCGGCTCTGTGTTCAGTCGTGTTTGGTGGTTGGGGTGCCTGCATTTATGGAAAAGGAATCTTGTGTGCCTTTCATGATTGAATATAGAGTTGGCCCCAACACTGCTCTGTGGTATTAATGGGGCTCAATCAAACAAACAAACAATAGTTGGTTTTAAACTTCAGGTGTTGACGCTATAAAAAATAGGACTATTCCTATTCTTCTTGGGCACTCTTTATATACAATACATTCATGTTTTTTTCATCACCTTTCTAACGCTAAGTACCAATAAGGAATGATGGATACAATATTTCCAGCTAGCTCTATGTTTAGTCTATGGGGTGTCTTTATTCAGCTGTGTGGGTGTCTTAGTTGGGAATAACAGTCTACGAACTAAGCTGTGCTGTGATGTCTTTCCGGAAACGGTAACAGTTGGAATAGAGGAAGCGTTTGACTAGACCGGAGCAAACACTTGCTCTATTTGAGATGACAGCATTTGTTATAAGACCCCATGACACAGCTTGCCTTATCCTGTCTAATTCAGGCCTTCTGCACCATTTGTGGTGAAACATGACATGGTGCTAGCTTCAGCAATACAATGCGATATGATGGGATTTAATCAAATAAACATAGGAAATTTGCAGTGACGATGACTGTGAGTTATGATATCTGATAAAACATACAAGTCCCTAATTGTATGTTGTTGTTTACTTCATGTTGTTTATTTCCTGTTAGTTACTTCCTGTTTATCTTCAAAAAAAACATGTTACAGAATGTCCTATGTGTCCTAAATCTAATGTAACAGCTATCATCTATTAGACATAACAATAATACAACTGAGGTACCTATGTTTTCTCTCTCCAAACAGAATCCTTGCTGAATTCCAGTCCAGAAAAGCCCACAGAGTACATGTGCGAGACAAAGACCTGCTGAAGTATTTGTTCATTATGTTAGTAGTGGTCATTGCCTACATGCTGGCTTGGACAGCAGTCAATATAGATCATCTTGACCACAACAGCACCATACTGGAACACCTGGAGACCTCGGACGATGGCCTGTCATACGTCATGTGTCGGGCCATGTGGTGGGATTATGTCATTGAGGCTGGTACGTCATTCCAATTTTTTTTTTTAATTGTTAGTTTTATGCCGTTGGCAACTCATTATAGATCATAGGTCATAGGTCATATCAAAGGCTGGACCTCCAATTTCTAATCCATAAGGACACCAAATAGTAAGAGTCACAAAAGCTCCTAGAAAGTCCAAAGGGAATAAATCCCCTTTTTTACTTTTTCGATCCCAGGACCTTTAGCACACAAAGCAAATAATGTTACTGTTACGTAACGATGCCTCCAAGTTTTATGAGATATGGACAAGTGTCAAAGAGATTGAATAGAAAGAGGTCTACTCCACTATTATTTATGACTAGCTGGTTGATCTGACCCGAATAGGTCAGAGTTCACCTATTTAAAAGGTTGCGCTGGAACAAATAGTGAAATACGAAATTTTGAACCCCCAAGAAATAACATACCTTTATATCAATGGGCTGTGTGTGTCATTTTTTAGTCAGCGGCCGGTGGAGAGGTGTATCAAACTCAGTGAATTCAAAATAAAATCACACCGTCCACTAAAGGTTCATTCCTGTGCTAACATTAAAACAATTTGCACATCAGATTTATTTATTTATTCTTTCTATTGAGCGGTATTCACTAAGAACGGGAATGCACACCACGGCGTGTAAATATCCATGTTGTTTGGTACGTAATATATTGAACTAAATTTTGAACCCCCAGTTCACCTATTTAAAAAGTTCTGCTGGAACAAATAGCGATATTTGAAATTTTGAACCCCCAGTTCACCTATTTCTTGTGCAGCTAAAATTCATTTCTTCACTGTAAAACACAAAGATACATTTTTAATGAATTATAGTGCAAACCGTATAAAAATCGGCCGAAAATTGACAGAGGAGATGTGTTTTTAAGGTCCCAAGTTTGCCTATTATTTATATAGATAACATGTAAACATGTGAAGAGCAGGGAAAATAAACTCGCAAACCCCAGGCATTAACTCCACACAAAGTATGTTATAATATAAGGATTTCTTAGTTACATCCCTAGCTGAAACACATGAATTTGTCCCCACACTATATAGAGGGAGGTCCCAGTGGTGCGGAGGTATTGTTCTCGCCTCTGAAGCGAAAGGTACCGGGTTTGATACCCGGCAGCAACACTGTCTGGTATTTTTCTTCTTGAAACTCTGTGAAAACCCATATGCCACTCCCCTGTTCCTATTCAGGTAGGTGGGATAAAAGAACCTAGTCCTATCGGAGACGGACAATAAACTTGTAGGTCCTGTGTGCACGTTGCGCACGCTAAAGAACCATTGGCAGTTGAACATCGATAAGAGTAGGCCGAACGGCCGCTGTACAGGCAGAATGTATTCCTACCACAAAGGTCACAGTGGGCCAATCACCTACTTGGCTTAATATCTTGATCCAGAGAAATCCAGCCTCTTAGTGCTGGCCCCCCACTGTAATGGTAACAGGGAATTGTTTAAGAAAGAAAGACTGTAAAGAGGAAAATACCTTGAGTAGGTAGCCTTCCTGTGTCTTTGCTAGTTCTAAAGAGAATAAAGAGAATAAAGAGAAATGAAATCCATTTTGCTCCTTATTAATATGGTTATGGTGGCCTTGGGCATTTACAAAGCACATGGAAAAATAACAGCCATCTTGATATTGACACTGGAAGCAAGATGGCCGAGTGGTCTAGACAACTTCCATGATGACGTTTGTGCGTTTGAGTCGGCTTCAGGCACCTCTTTTTTTCCTTGGGCAGAAAACTTTACTCCATTTGCCTCACTCGACCCAGGTGTAGAAACGGGTACCATTTCTCAAACAAGTTCCTGGAAAGTATTCTGCGATAGACCAGCATCCTATCCAGAAAGTGACAGATTGTTATATAATTGTTTGTCTTCTTCTTTCAGGAGAGTTGACGTTTTTGTGTTGTGGGATCTACATGTGTTACTGTGTGAGGGCTGCCCCTACGGAGTACAAAGAGGGGAAATTTTTGACTGGTGCCATTGTCTACGAGGCTGTTGTCTCCACCATATTTTATATATTAAGGTTTGTCTTTCCTCCTCCTTGTCCTCCTTTTCCTCCTCTTCTTCTTCTTCTTCTTCTTCTCTTCCCCCTTATTCTCTTCTTCTTCTTGTTCTTCTTTTTCTCCTTCTGTTTCTTCTTCATAGTAATGAGGAAACCCCCTTGCTTGTGGACCAGTCTAGACGGGTACATAATTGATAATTACAAGAACTAAGACAACTATAATGGAAGAACAATTAAATAGGGGCTGCTCGAAGTTGAAAATTAATGAAAAAGAGAGGTAAGGAAATGTATTAACTTCCAAATGGGACCAAGCATAGGGACAAAGCACAGGGATAAAGCACAATGGAACACAATATTCATTTAGAATTTGATGACATCATTACAAAGAGGAGATTTTCAAAATCTGTATATACTTTAAGTAGAAAAACAAATGTTTTGAATAGCGTATTCTTTCTGTAAATGATTGTGAAGTTTACAGAAATGTTTTTAAAAGTAAGAGTAAAAAAAGAACAGGCAATGAAGAAACAAAAAACTCCATGAGGTTCGAAATCATTAGGTTGATGGGATGATTCCCCTGCCTCTCTTTTCCAAGAACAATCCATAATCTGTCATGATTTCCTTACTCCTATTCCCCCTCCCCCCCCCTCTCTCTCTCTCTCTCTCTTCCATTTAACCTTTGCTGTTGCAGACATTTGTGGTGATACCAGCTTCATATCCACACCATCTCTTCCTCATGTTCTTCCTTCTCTCTGTCTCTCTCTCTTTCTTTCTCTCTCTTTCTCTTATTGTAACATTTTTAATCAATCTTATTATTGCCATTGTTATTGTTGCAGACATTTGTGGTGGTACCAGCTTCATCCAGACCATCTATTCCTCATGTTCTTCCTTCGGTGCCAGATGACGGTCACGGTGGTGTTGCTGGTCATTCTTGGACCAAAGGTCAGTCTACCTATTAACGTTTTATGTAAAATTTAATTATTGTGTGGGGCTAGGTGGCAAGTGGCCATTTATGATAAGTACGATAATGATGATAATGATAATAATAATAATAATAATAATAACAGTGATAATAATAATGATAAAAATGATGATAATAAAAGTAATAATAATAATAAGAAGTATATAGATATTTATGTTAAAACTTCATATACAATAATGAAAAATTGTATGTTCCAATATATAGTAACAATGAAAAAAATATTATGTTATGTTGTTGATGCTTTCACTCATAAGAATTAATCAAAAATGTTTCTCTCCACCAGCTATGGTATGCTCACCACCCCCCAGACGACGATCACGGTAGGTCCCGGGCTTACTCCCAGTCGGATGTCCAGGACAGTTCCAGTCCGGAGATGATGAAATTGAATGTGGGCATCTCGTCCAATGGAGATGTGGAGGTTGGTGAGATCAGCTTGACAGAGATGGACCCGGAGGACATTCGGGTACGGGTTTCATGTTTGTTGATATCCCCCCAAATATATGACCTCTAAATATGAATATAACTTTGTAAATATCACCAAATTCTAACCCAGAAAATGTAACGAAAGAATGTCAATGAACACATAATCTGGTAATACATGGAACCAAATGTCTAGTAATATATGGAACCAGGGGTCTGGTTTATGAATCCTGGCCTGGTCAAAGACTTTGAATGGCGTTTATTCCAGATGTGTGTGTATAGAAGCTTTGGGAGATGGACAATGAGCAATAGTCACACCTCTGAAATAATCATCAAGTGTTGAAGAGAAGCAAGGCAGTGAAGTGCTTAGGGCAAAAAACTTTATTTTGATGGTCTCAGTTGACAGGTGTAGAAATGCATACCAATTCTCATCTTAGAATTTGCCTAAGGAACTGTGATTGACCAGTGTCTTTTCCAGAAAGGGACAAATTGTCATTTCTGTGCTTCATGTTTCTGAAACCTGATGAAGTACTGGTCCCATAAGACTAAAGGCACTTGAACATACTTTTTTTCTATTTGTAAGAAAAAGGCGTTTCAAAGTTTTTACATTTTTTTGTCATTGTCTTTAAGTATTATTATAAAAATACAAAGCAATTATGTTGCGCCTTTCATTTTACAAAACAAAAATCCCAATTAGCATTACAGAAACGGTTTGTGAGTAGAATGGTATTTGAAAAATTAGAAGTCAAAATTATTTAGTAATTAATTTTACAAATATGATAATGTATTCCTTTCCTTTTTTATTTATTTTTTATTAAAGGCCGAGCTAAAGAGGTTGTATACACAGCTCCAAATCTACAAGACCAAATCCATGCGCAAAGATAACCCCCACATTTCCAAGCGGAGGGGAGGACGGAAGCAGACCCATCGTCGCTTTTCCCTGCAGGCTTTCCACCACAAGCACAGGCATCACCATGATCACGACCACGAACATGAAATGTCAAAAACACCTGAGGAGTCGACTAATTCCGCTGAGGCCATGACCTTCACCATGGAACCCAGCGTTAAAGAAGAACCCAGCGAAGGACGATCTATGCCCTCGGTCAGCTTTAAAGGAGGGCATAAGTGATACAATAGTTCCAGGGTTGGAGAGGTGACTAGTTTACAACACAGAGAGAAAGGGAGTGGATGAGAAAGAAAGAGAGAGAGAGAGTGAGAGAGAGAGAGACTAGCATGTAATATTAAGGAGTATTATAATTTCTGTGTCAATATTTGGATTATTACCTGTTAATTAAAATGTGCAACTTACATCTCTGTAAAATTCATTGTCAATGTGAATACATTCTTTGCATATTGTTTAACTAGTTTTTTCATGTATATATCAATGTTATTCACGAGGAGTTTAATATTACAAACACATTACGCTTTCCCTTCTTTGTAGGGCGGCAATTTTTATTTTTTAATTTGAATTTTGGTAAATCTTGTCTACTTCACACAATAAGAACTCGGTTAAAAGCAGGCCCTATGGGTCTTAATGCTCTTAAAAACTTCCTTGTTTTCTTCTTTTTTTTTCTCCATATCTTAAATTAGTTTGTCTAAAATAATCATGCGATTATTGTTAGTTTTCTATGATCTTATGATATATTTACCATGAGTTGATTTTGCGCAAGGCTCTTTTACATGCTTAGAAATAATAATTATTAGTTGAAAACGTGTCCACTTGAAAAATCTTTACAAAGAATTCCAAAGTATTAAAAAACGGCAGAGATAAAATAGAAACAAGTTTGAAGAAATGCCTTCTCTTCTAATATGTTGTTAAAAGATTTCAACCTTTTTGCTAGGAGTTTTCAAAGTATTGAATCTTGGAGTATAGCAAGTTTAACAAGATAATTGCAGACCAATCCACTATCTATTGTTTCCCTAGATGTGACCGAGAGAACCAATCCATGACAGGTCATTTCCATTAAAAAACCACTCATTTTGATTTTTTAGGGAAGTCGGATATAGTGTTAAAGGCTGCTGATTGTAATATAAACCATAGGAAATCTTTCCGCAAAGAAAAGCTTTTTTTACATTGTAAACAATGGATGTTGGGCTTGTTGTGCTGGAGTTTGTGGATTTAGGAGGACATATAACATGTTAATAAATGTCAACTAGAATATTTTATTCAAGTAAAGTTTAATGAGTTAAAGAAGAAAGTATGGAACAGAGTCAGAGAGAAGAGTGTTGCTAAACCCGTTTACGAGGAGTGAAGAGAAACAAGTGAAACATTCATCTATTCCCGAAAGAGGTTCAAGAAGTAAGTACTGAAATAATTACTTTTCTCTCTACCCTACCCTCTTTGGCACCCAACGGTCTAATAAAAAAACACATTCTGTATTGATTATTCTCTTAAATTTTCTGCTCTAAAATGTATTTTCTTTTCTATGATACATGGGAATTTTTAGTTTTATTCCTTCTCCAAGCAATGGTAATGATTTTTGTATGTAGCGCACTGTGTGGATTTTTTAAGAACGGTGAATTTGTCCAGCCTGGATTGATATCAAATCTGGTCTGAAAAGAGTTAGTAGAAGGAGAAGGTAGGATAAGAACTAAAAGGTACTAAAGGTTATTGATAAAGAAAGAAAGAAGAATGTTAAAGCATATTGGGATAAAATAATTATATTATCTCCATAATGTATTAATAGATTTTGATGATAGATTGATATTATGTTGTAAATAATGATTGATGGAACATTTCCTTTTGACTGCCAGAGCAAAATATGAAATTCATAACATGCTACTGTCAAATGAAATGAATTTTAAGAATTAGTTTTCTTTGCTTTTTTATTTTATGGTCTTTGATTTTCTTGTACATAGGACTCCTGTCGCTTGTGTGTTTGTCTGACAGCTTATGAAAGCATTGAACTTTTGTGAGTGTGTTGTGTATGCATGTTAATATAACAATAACAAGTTCGCTTGTGTGTTCTGAATGTGTGTTGATATTATAATAATCATAACAAGTTTGCAGCCTCATGAGATTAAACATCTTATTGATTCATAATGAAACAAACTCTGCTTGAGTACTTCACAGTGCTTACTCAATCAAAAAAGCGGGTATGAAATTATATCATGAAGTAATTCAATGTCTTTTTACTATGTACACCAATGCGTTGTGTGTATCACTATATTTTATAGTCATTGTGTCATATGCACAGTATGTCTCTTTTGAGTTATTATATATAAATATATTAATAGAATTTGCCATGTGTATACATTGATATATATATTATACATTATATATTAATTTATTATCCATGTATTAATATTACTACTACTACAACTACTACTATTATTATACTAATTATTATTATTGTTATTATTATTGTTATTATTATTATTATTATTATTATTGTTATTATTATTATTATAATGTTATCTTTGATATTTTGCCTAAATATTAAGTATGGAAATGCATGGTAACCTCACAATCTCTTGTTCTTTTTTCTCTCTCATTCATCTACCCAGCCACACTTTGTTTATGATGATAATAACAAATCTTTTTTGTCACTCATTATGCTCCATCTTCCTATCTCCACAAACTTTTTGATATCATTCTTTCTCAACGTTAACGTCTCATTATGAGAAAGATCTGGCTAAGTAAAAATAGACAGACAAAAAAGGTGTAAATAAAATGAGGATGATTGGAAAACAATCTTAAGAATATTCAGAAATAAACAAATATTGATAGAACAAAATTAATTTATATTACTTTAATGGAAATGAAGAAAGTCTAGAACTTCAAAATGGCATAGAATGTTTCCATGTGTAACCCTTTCTCAGCTAACAAACAACACAAATGACGAATAACACGTAACACGAAGATGAAAAACTAACAGAATTGCGCTAGAAATGAATGATGTATGTATGTACAGCTGGAAGAATCGGCCAACTGTACAAACAACGAAACAAGTGTGGCAGAAGAGAAAGTGAGAATGTCAAATTGAAACACATTGATACCTGGTCGCAGCGTAAGGTCTAGTTCCATGTTTTATATTGGCTGGTGCAAAAGGCAATCAATTTGTAAAACTAAACTGCTGTGATCTGACGAAACGCCTCACAAAAACCCACAACCCAGTAAATCAGGTTTAAAGTTATAAGTTCAATTTGTTTAAAAGTCCCCACTTCTTAATACTTGTATAGATGAAATAGCTGCAACTATGGTGTGTAAATTGTACTCACAAAATCGAGTTGTTATTAAAGGCATCATTTTATAATGTCTTTTGTTGGTTCACAGCGAAGTTTGTCAAATGAAAAGTCCACTATAAGGCATTTGGAAGGCATTTTGTCAGTTCACAACAAGCTCAGGTATCAAATGAATGCTCTTTCTAAGGCATTTAAAAGTCGTTTTGTAAGGTGTTTTTTAAAACGTAATTCAAATTAAGTGATAGATATGATGAATCTTATATCATATCAAAAGATATGTGGGATAGAGCTCTGTCAAAATCAAGATTTAAATTTTTTAATTTGAACAGATCACGTTTGTAAAGATCACATTAGTTAAGATCAAACTCTCCAAAGCTAGATGACGAATAATTGTTGCCATATATGTGTCTGTGAATACAGGTGTCACAGTCAGAATCTACAACATGCCATCGTTAATGATACACTGAGGAAATGAATGCATCCTGCTCTGTGGGCAAACATTGTTAGGATATTATTGCTGTCGGATTATAAACATACAATTGCAAATTATTTAACGATTGACTTGCCAACCAAAAGACAACTTAACATTTAAAACCATCCTCGTTCCAATGGGAAATGTTTAAGCCAATCACAATGCATATTTCTGTATTGTGATCTATCCATCCAATTATTCCCAACTCAAATTTTAAAGGTCTAAACACAAATTACCATCACAAAAAGTAGACAAAAAAATTGTCACTTGTATTTTTAGAATCTGACAGCGATGATATTTTTTTTTTTGTGACTTTGAATTCTGTACTCATTTATCTTCTCAATTTGATGCTTGTACAACTGCTGTTCATAACTTTGTTTGCTTCCATTGATTTTCATTTTAATATTATATTTGAATATATGTGTTATAGTGTGAAGGTTTGACGAGAGAACACTTGGTATCAAGCTTCATGTGTCTGTTTTTGTTAATGTTAATTATTGGAGTTGAGGGAGGGACTTAACTACTGGTTCTATCATTTTTGGACTACAGTCTATTGATGTGGGTTAAATTCTCAGAAAATAAAATTGATTTAACGGTACCGATTTCTTCAGACTAATGGAAGCCTACCAGACTAAACTAGTCCCAAGACAACTCTCCTTCTTCCCTTTCAATTCTGTGATTTTTTGTTTGTGAATCTTTGTCAGTATTATGAATCATTTTCTATCTCCCATATCATAACAGCATTTTTTAGATTTATCATCTTTGACATTATGTTATCACTTGTAAATTAATGTTAGATGCGATTTCTTGGAAAGCATTTCTTAACAGCTTTATTTAATACTAGATTACTATGCCAGTGCTCATTTTAATTGTGCTTTTATTTGTGATGCCTCTTTTCAACTTTTTTTCTGCTTTTTTAAAAAAATGGTTGTTTTAGAATTTTTACGTTTGTTGAATATAAAACTTATTACTCCTTATCAAAGCAATTTGTGATATAAGTACGTAATCTTTTAATTTATTTTCAAATTCAGCATTCAATGTATAGCGTAGTCATTGTGGTTACCATTAAGTCCTATTTCTTTCAGTATATTTTTTCTAACCCTCTTACTTGCACAAATAATATAGAGCCAGACAAACAATTTTTATTATGTTTTTTGCAGATGTCTGATTTGCTTCTACAGTCAATTCCGGTTTATAGCAACTCAGTTAATCACAGTTGCCGCTTAATCACAACTTTTCCCAAGAAACAGAATTGTTATTGATTTTATATACAAGTCACTGATTAATCACAACTTTAGTTAATCGCAACAATTTTGCCGCTCCCAACATGCTGCAATTAACCAGAGTCGGCTGTACTGTTTTACTGTTTCCACTGTTATGTAGAAGCAATGGCACAGTTTAGAAATTCACTTTACTATTGTCATCATCTTTCTTGGAAACACATACATAATTTTACAAGCTTCAACATTTTACCAATCTGTAACTGTAACACAATATTACAGTCACACAGTGATTGATCGGTGATCTCTATTATGTTTGAATATGTTTGTCCTTGCTCGCCAATGAAAAATGTTTTGTTATTATTCTTAATTTCCTAAGCTTTTGACTTGCATGTCACTCACCAGTTGTTAAGTCTCCTTGGAAAGCAAATACAGATACAGAATTTCATGATTGTAGTGATACAACCTTAATTTCTATCCAAAATATTTATAAAATTTTGTTGTTGTTGCTAACATAGCTGATGAAGGGCATGAATAAATTTTACTCAGACAAGCCATTCTCAAACTGTGAGATACAATTAGTGTCATTCATTTTGTGACATATCATTCAGTAATGTGGGTTTTTTTTTCACCAGACAAAGTTAAGGTCTGCAGAGGAGAGGCCAGAAACAGCAGTTAACTCATTCCACACGCAATTAAATCCCCAGGTCTGGCATATTACATTTTTAGACGGACAAAAATTCTTACCCTCTACCATAAAAGTTAAGATCTAGCATATTTGGTACCAATATGAAGGGGAAACAATGTTCTTTCTAGATAATTAGACAATAGAGGATTTAGGGGACTAGAGGGAAAGAACGCGGTACTATATATGAGTGAGTACTGAAAGGTACTAAAAAGGTTATTGATAAAGAAAGAAGAAGAAGAACTTTTTTTCGCGAGAATATTTTTTTCGCGAGAATATTTTTTTACTACCTTCAGCGTTCTTCCCCAAAGGAGTTACCATAGTCCGATTTACTGACCGACAGAAAGAAACCACTGTAACTCTCTGTTGATTCATAAAAAAGCACTTATGTACATGAGCAATGGAGAGCGATCTTTATAGTCACAGAATAGTTTTGAGCACCATATCACCTCTTTGAAAATACTCATGTTTTTAATTACATTATACTTTTATCAATGATGTTATGTGTCATTAACTATAATGCTGTATATAGGTGTATAGATACACTAAATCTATCAATATATATTACAAAACATCTGGGGATTTGGGAAGTAATCCGCCATAGAAAAGTGAGGAAATCTACATGAAAATCACATTTGATTATCACACTTGCGTTTGTTTTAATCTCAAACCTTGACATAATGTATTGTTTTGTCCTAGATTTCTAGTGGTCTCGTCATTTTCCTTGTTCATCTGTATAAGCTCACCAACTTTGACCTTTAACATCAATATTGCATTCAAAGGAACCAGTCCTTGCATTGGCCATAACAAAATGCACTCTAGCACAGATATAGCTAGCATGCATATCGCTACCGCTCTGTTCAAAACACCAAGGGCACTAAACAAAGTTTTACAGAAGCAAAAAACTGTTTTATACCATATCGGCTCGAACAAAAAGTATATTTTACGTGTATCACATCAAGATGCATATAATAAAATATATATAATATATATAAAATAACTGGTGTATGATTTTTTTGTAATATTCGTGTAATAGCCGAAATAAAGACGTGTTTGGTTTCATTACTGATATGTTGAAATGGATATTATTGTTTTGAAAAACATTGTTTAAAAGTAAAGTTCACCACTTTTTTCCCACCAGTCTTATTAAATCAATGAGATAGGGTCTAAACAGTAGTTTTATGCCAAAAAACTGAAAAATTTGTGTTATCAACCGAACTGTTGCGATATAACAAAACTAGCATTATAACGAAAGGAATTTTTAAACAACATTTGTTGTTATATTATCATTGACTTGGCGATTTAGCGAAAAAAAATCATGCTGTCCCTGATATTTCGTTATATCCATGCTAGAGTGTACATAATGGTATATGTAGCAAGAAACTCCCCAGAGGTTGAACGTCACCGATCTGCACAGGTTGGTCCTGATCACCTGCTTGTCTGAAATCCTTTGATGCATGGCATATTCAGCTCTATGTTTTGGCATGCATGGTGGTCGGACACCTGCAATCAGAGTTGTAGGTCTATTGTATGTCATTTGTGGTAGAACATAAAGCTGGTCCCAACACTGCCCTGCAATATTCTGCCATTTTCATAAAGAAGGTGGGGTTGGGGGGGGGGGGGGGAGGGGGATGTGACAAACAATGGCTTTGAATTCTGCGTACTTCTTCAAGAAAATGGCAGTATTAATGGGGCTTGATCAAACAATCAAACAAACAACAATCTGGTTATTAACATTGTGCTTATAACTCAAAATGGCGATAAAGTACCAACAGGGCCAACTTGTGAGATTTGGGTTGTAAATGATTGAGAGTTTTCAGAGAAGAAATTCCATCAAACTAGTACTTTCTGCCCTTAACTCCTAAAGGGATCAGGCCAGTTTGGATCAAGACTTTGAGATAAGTCCCTGGTCCCTGTTTTTCTCT
>JARBEQ010314587.1:0-16597 GCA_030265355.1 Tritonia tetraquetra
AGAGAGCGAGAGAGAGAGAGAGAGAGAGAGAGAGAGAGAGAGAGAGAGAGAGAGAGAGAGAGAGAGAGAGAGAGACAACAGACGTGAATATATTTACACAATAGAACTTGTAGTTGTAGACTTAACCAAAAGAAACCCAGAGAGACAGAAGAAGATACTAGTTAGTTGTTAGTTTTATGCCCCTTTCGACATTTGATGATCAGATCATTCAAGAGGTGGGACCTCCTGTTTAGAGACCATCTCCGATAGGACTTGAACCCGCATGGCTAGAAAAAAAAGCCCTTTAAATTTCTTCATGCTGGCCAGGACTCGGATAGAAGATACCCGGATCCTTGGGCGAATGTTCTACATGTTCTACCAACCACGGTGTCCGAGAAGCAGAACGAACAAAACAAAATGTCAGTGGGAGAGAGAAAGTCGAGAAAATGTTTAACAAGAGTATGACGAAAAAGGACTGACAAAGAAAACAAAACACCCCAAAATCAGAGACAAACAAAGGTCGATAATCCCTAGAATAGAAAGTGGTTTTACACCAGTGAGAATCGAACCCTTACACTGTAGAACACTTACACCAGTGAAAATCGAACCCATACACCAGTGAAAATCGAACCCTTACACCAGTGAAAATCGAACCCTTACACCAGTGAGAATCGAACCCATACACCAGTGAAAATCGAACCCTTACACCAGTGAAAATCGAACCCTTACATCAGTGAGAATCGAACCCTTACACCAGTGTTGAACCATTACACCAGTGAGAATCGAACCCTTACACCAGTGTTGAACCCTTACACCAGTGAGAATCGAACCATTACACCAGTGAGAATCGAACCCTTACACCAGTGTCGAGCCCTTATACCAGTGAGAATCAAACCCTTACACCAGTGTCGAATCATTACACCAGTGAGAATTGACCCTTACACCAGTACCAAACCCTTACACCAGTGTCGAATCATTACACCCGTGTCGAATCATTACACCAGTGAGAATCGAACCTTCATATAGGGATGGTGGATAGCTCACAATAGAACATATATAACCCCATCTCCAGTGAGACTGGGTTGCCCTTATCAGTCGCGAATTTGATTCTCACTGTCTTAAAAACCCAATTCATCTGCAGAGACCACACAAGGATAATCATAGACAAAATTATTCCCAGTGATATTCATAATAAAATTATGTTAACTTTATCAAAAATGCCAACCTAATTTGTTTTGTGTTTTAACTTCATATGAACACTTTTTATTGACAAATTTCTATTAGTAATCGAACAATGATAGAAATTAAAGTGGATTGAGATATCACAATACATGAGAAATCAATTTTTTTAATCAATTTTTTAATACTCTGGTAATAGGTAATAATAGTAATAATAGAGACTGACACAGGTTGTTTGTTTTTTTTCTTTTTAAAATACATTTTGTTTACATTATTATAGCACTAAGACATGCTTTATTGTTTACTTGATATGACATCAATCTTATATATTTTGAAGAGTGATAGCCAGAGGGTTGTTTGTTTAACTTAGTACTTATCCAGATATGGCAATCTCAACTGATTATTTTGTTTTGTTATCCATAGGACATAATATAACCGCTAAGCAGTATTGTCTGCCCAGCATTGCTGAAAAAATATGGATCAGTTAGTAGACAAGGCAAGAAAGTGATCAGCCCACTGTGCAATCTCAACTGATCACAACAACAAAAACCCTGAGAAAATCAAAATTGTATGTATCTGATTAGTTCCATATTTCTACTGTGTAGAGATAGACTATATCATTATTCAAATAATAAGAAAAACTGAAATACTGTCACATACAACTCTTCAATCAATTCAGGTTCAAATAAATTCTACTTTCTCTATACATTATTAAAACAACCGATTGTCAAACTGCTAATACAACAAACATAAATGACTACGAGGCAAGTTTGAGGGAAGTTGACAAACCTCTTTCAAGTTACAGTCGACTTCGGTTAATCGCAACTCAGTTAATTGCAACTTTTCCCAAGAAACAGAATTATGTATTCTATATGAAAGTCATTGGTTAATTGTAACTTCTAATAATCGCTCCTGTCGTGTTGTGATCAACTGGAGTCGACTGTACCAGAAATAAATCTTCATGGCAATGACACTGGTAGATCTATTCATCAGGCAATTTGGCACAAATATCCACTAAGAGGGAAATGGCAAAATCGATAGCATTTACGATGATTCACTTAGGCCCCAAACCGAGTAGCATCACAACTCCCTCACATTCTCATCACTCTCTCAGTGAAGACACAGAAAGGCCATATGAGAATGGAAAACAAACACACTCTGTGCAAAGCGTTTTTTATAGACCTCCTGGGTCTTCACTTGGAGAGCAACGAGAATGAGAGGGAAGTATGACGCTATTCCATTTGAGGCCTAACACAAACACCAATGTTTACCAGCGTTTCACATGGTGGCCTCATTATTATAAATAAACATTTTCAAAAGTAAATAATAAGACTTCACTATCATCCTATGATCAAAAATTCAATTGAGACAACAAATTCAAATACGACATGTCAGACAACAGGACAAGGATTTGATTAATGAATACAACAACAATAAGACTAATCACTGATTGCATCTTTAAAGTATTGAGTTATGATTACAGAACTACCACTACAGTCTGATATTATTTTCCTTTATAGGTGGCAAAATTCAGCAAAACAATATTAAATACAAATTTACAGCGCATTGTCGGGTGTTCTGATGGAAACTCGCTAACTCGATATTATGGTGAAATTCATTTTTTTGCCTAAAACGCTTCATCAACCCATAACACATCATGTGTTAAAATATTATTCTCAGATTCGACCTGTAAATGTGGAAAAAATACCCATTGAAATCTGTAAGAGAACCTCGCTATCCCACACACTGTGCTTCTTTGAACCTCGCTATCTATGGAGTTAGCGAAGTTCATCGGAGCATTCGCATTTGCTGTGAACCTCACTAACTCTCATTACATAATAGGAAGCTAGAATTCAGTTTTTTCCTTCTCCTGTAAAATTCATGTTTTCGAGTTTGCGAGGTTTATTTGTTTGTTTGGTGCTGTTTTCGAGCTCTATCGACACAGATAGGTCATTTCAGCGCCCGCCATTTGGCTTCAAACAAATTGAGGTTCCATCCGAGTACTGACGATATATTATGCATTCAAAGATGTTAGTTTCTATACTATTCTATTCTTACCTCAATGACATTACACATGCATTGGAAACAAGTTATATTCAGCAAGAGATAACAACGTGAAATCACTTAAAGTTAAAACGATTGACCTGCTGAATCATCACCTGATGTGACGGGCAATCGTCGACGCCCTCTAGTGGATTGTTTGTTTGTTGCTGTTTTAGGGCTCTATCGACACAGATAGGTCATTTCAACGCCTGCCACACAGCTTCGAACAAATTAAAGTTTAGGAAGAGGCGCCTGCAACACTCATAGGTCACATAAGCACTTGAGAAAAAGTAAGACAAAGGGGAAAACACATAGTTCAAAGATAGAACAGAAGTAGATTCCAGCAGTCCTCTCGTGGACACACAGGGGCTGTTTCTGGAGGATGAGTAAAAGCTGGTCCCTAAATGCGCCTGAGGGGCGTGGCCTCTTGGAGAGCAGTGGGGGATGACATTTGGGGTCAGGGAGGGGAAGGGCATCTTTTCACATAAAAAAAAATGTACAAATGAAGTCAACCAGCGTGATACATTCCGCTATGTAACAACAAAAACAATGAAAAAACACCCAGTGTCTGTCCATTGGAAATCAAGTCCAGGAGATATTGCACTCAGAAGCCTACATTCATATATCGCTAGTGTGCGGGTATAAAGGGCTTGGCAAGGTGCATCTTGTGTTAAAGTCTTAAAACTGTATGATGAAAACAAACACAATTTTTTTTTAAAGAAACGAAATTGGGCAAATCTCTCAGTACAAAAGCAAAAGACGGATAGAAAGACACCTGTGTCAATCCAGCATACTATCAAGATTATAGGCTTAACTCCAGGTGGGACAAATATTATTTTGACTCCTTGTGATAAGAGCAGACAGCTATTGTACTACAGGAGATGCTTCAGAAAATAACTAACACTTTTTGTAATTATGTATTTTGGAACATAGTGAATTCTTTAGCTATATACCACTGGTATGCAGAAACAGAGGTGCGTCTTTATTTAACCACTTTTCAGGAGATAAAAACTATTTTATATCTTTACATTTGTTTGTTTCATCTCAAATATTGTAGGATGGTATGTATGCTTTCAACAGCTGATAAGATTTGTATCAATTAAAAGTGTATTATAAATTATCATTAAAGCTTAAGAGATATATATTGACTTACGCCTATTAATAAACATCAAGGAGTACAGAAACTAGACTTGACGCAATCAAACTTTGACAATAATACACTATTAATTGATACAAATGTTTTTTGTCTCAATTAAACTAAAAATAGATACGCTTCTGTTCCCTCACACTAGATTTATAGCTAAAAAGTTCATTACCTTACAAAACACAGCATGACAAAAAGTATTTGAGATTTGAGATCTGTAGTACAACAATTGCTTGCTCTTACATGGCAATATTGTATGATAGAATCCTAATGTGATGGCTAAATATTGAAAAAGTGTTTTGTACAAATAAAGAATTTTTTTTATAATCAAGGATCAGATTGTGTTACTTGGATGTATCAGTGAACTATAGAAACCTGTCAGAGACTAAATACTAATCTCCTATATTTCCCCTATCACCTCTCCCAACAAACGTATTCAGCCATGCATGAAATCATATCTATAATTTATAACGGACGGATTATTAGAAATGTGATTGTGACAGACAAGTCATTGGGTTGATTATGGATTATATTGGTTTGAGCATACAGCCACCACACGTTTTCTCACATTCAACAAGATAGAAAAAGACATTGGCTCAATTGCACAATTCGTATAGAAATGATTAGAATAGTATGTACACATCTTACAATGAGTCACAAGATTTTTATTGCTCATCTACACAGCATAAATTCTTCTCAAGGTGTAATTAACTTTTAAACAAATTCCATACTATAATGAGACAAAATTATCAAAGTAAATTCACTTTCATTTTCGCAGAAAAAAAAGGCTAAAAATGGATGATATGATAATAAAATATAATCACATGAAATATCTCAAAATTCTAATCGCATAAGTCAATCTTAAGATAATAGGCATAATCTAATTCAAAACATGTCAAATAAGTAAAGATAAGAGTGTATAAATCATACACCATGACATTTTGTTTACATGCTCTTTTTCATTAGTCAAAAATACATTTATGTATCTTTGGATCACCGTAAAGTAGATGCACAAGACATCCAGACTAAAACATGAATCACGTTACAAACAGAATAAGTACCCGCCCACAAGTGAATCACTGCTGGAGTCATTTTATACATTATCTAATAAAGGCATTGAAAAGTGCATGTTAAAATGAGTGCGTAGGTAAATTGGTTTCATTCTGTCATACGCAACAATAACAAATCTAGTACAATCATTTACACCAAGGTTTGTTTAATTGAGAGGTCTGAAAGTTTAGACCTCATCCATCACTCTCTGGAAAATGCCACGTACAAGGTTCAGGCCAGCCAACTCTAAAAACAGGACATTAGTAAATAGAAAGAAGTAAAAAATATTGTGAAAGAAAAGCTATACCCAAAAAAAAAAAACCCAACTAAATGATTCTGTTATGATGTCAAATCATAACAAACCAAAAAAGAAATCCATACTGAAGTCATTGACGCAGTTTATCCTAATGGATATTCAATCAAATAACATCCTACACACAAGGAACAAAATAAACACTGTTTTGGTATTTGTGTGAAGAATTCAAAATGACATGATGATCCATGGTGCGCTTACAGAGCTTCACAGAAAGGTAATTTCAGTGCCTGTATAACAATGAAGGCAGTACTTGAACAGAAATGATCATGAAATTAGATGGATTCCACCGGTCAAAACCTTGAGCCATGTTACAAAGGCAGTCTAAACTTGAGCCATGTTACAAAAGCAGTTTAAACTTGAGCCATGTTACAAAGGCAGTCTAAACTTGAGCCATGTTACACAAGCAGTCAAAACTTGAGCCATGTTATAAAGGCAGCACAAGTTAAATACTTTCCTCAGTACAAATGTACATAAATAATAGAATACTTACGTGGAAGAGGACAAGGTATATTTATTGGCACACAAATGAAGAGACAGAATTCAAATACCTCCTAAAAGTGGACATTTTCACACCTTCCAACATGATTATAAATCATTTTTTTTTAAATGTGCATTAAACATGATTGTATTCATTTATTTAATTCACTTTTTAATTAGAAACAATATCAATCTATTTCATAGAAAAGTTGACACCTACAATTGTTGGTTACAAGGGAATCACATCGACACAATTGAATTGGTGGTCGTCTAAGATCGACAGAGGAGTACAAGTATAAAATATTCAATACAATACAAATACAACTGTGCATGAATGAACACGTGTACCCCTTTGATAACTCAAAAACAGTTATTATGTTGGTTACCCCCCTTACCTTGCATGGGATTATAATTAAATAGATTCCCAGCGGCTAATACATTTTGAAGGAGGGGCTGTCGTTGGACGGAGTGGACATTGTCATTCCTTGAGTGGATCAAAGAGGGTTCTCTGGTCCCTTTCTAAATACTACTCCATGGCTTTTCCAGGGCAGAATTCTTCAATTTCAGGGCTACAAAATTCACTACTTTATATCAAGAAAATATATATATTTGCTGCCCAGAAAACTTACAGCGGAACTTTTTTCCAACTATCCAGCTGGTAGAACAAAATTCCAGGGCAGAATTCTTAAATTCCAGGGTTTCCAAATTCACTATTTTATCACGAAAATTTATATCTGTAGCCCAGAAAACTTACAGCAGAACTTTTTTCCAACTATCCAGCTGGTAGAACAAAATTCCAGGGCTTTTCGAGAGCACAAATACAAATTCCAAGGCTTTTCAAGGGATCCATGGAATAATAGACAGATACTCTATTCAAAGCCTACATATAACTACTGTTGTGGCTGTTGTTGTTGTTAATGTTAGTCCCCATGTTGGTGTCTTGATAGACCATAGAAGACTTGAGCTGTTGGTATGTCCATTGCATGTGTCGAATCTCATCCTGGTGCTTGTGTTTCATTTCCTTCATCTCCGTCAGTAAGTGTTCATTTGTCTCTACCAAGGATCTGAACAAATAACACGGAACATCAAATTATTCATTTCCTACAGGAACTTGAACAAGTAAAATATATTATATATCAAGGTTAACTCAATGACGACATGCCGGTCATGTGTGTCCGGCAGGTTTCGAATTGTTTAAACACACCGTAAGCAACCAACTAACTCTGTCATTAAAATGAAAGAGTTACTGTCTTTGACTTATTGAGTGACTTCTCTCTCACTAGTAGTGAGAATTAGAGTAAAAAGGATCTATTTACGACCAATCCTAAGCGATCAAAATTTCAAAATGGCAGCGGTTTGTTTACAGTTGTTGATGTTGTGAATTCTTTCATGCAGGATAGATTGGGTGACAAAAAAGAATGTTGTAAGTTGTTTTCAAAATGGATTATATCTCTGTCTTCATTTTGTAAGTAAAGTAGATTGAAATGTTATCGCTTTCAACCGTTTCATGACCGAGGCCGATTAGAGAAGATGTGTAGAAACAAAAAGTTGTAAAGCAAAAACAGCACCCTAGTTTATAAGATTATATTTTCAAGACTTCAATATATAGCAATATGAAATCAAGAGATAATAAATGTAAAATATTTCAATTTTTGGCACAAAAAGACAAATTCTCCTTTTTCTTTATCAATAACCTTTTTTAGTACCTTTTGGTGTAAGGTGAAAGACAAATTAAGGTTATCTAAAATATTATTAGGGGCTATAATTGTGCGTCTCCGCGATCGACCCAGGACCTAAAAAATCTGTCTTCATTGAGTCAAAACTTAAGTTATCAGTACTACACTTCTTTCAACACTTGACATTAATACTGTAGGGGTCACTTGACATTAGTACTGTAGGGGTAAACACCAAAGAGAATCCACTCTGTTATGATTGTAATGACATGGGAGCATGCTAAATGCAAGGGTAAGTCACTCTCATCCTCCAATATTCACATCAAAAATATATCATAAAAGGATTTCTTATGTACTTTCGCTTTCTCAAGCATGTCAGATTCATACTTACAATCACAAACTCAAAAGGAAAAAGACAGGCGTCTGAATTCATTGTGGCAGGTAAATTGGGTGCCTTTTGTGACTGAACATAGGGCTGGACCCAACATTTTTTTATTTTTTTTATCGAACCCAATTTTTATCACAGAGCAGTTTCCTATGTTCGGTCATGAAAGCCACACAAGATACACTGCCATAAATGCAGGCAGCCTGACCACCAAACACAACTGAACACAAAGCCTGAAATGTTATGGATCAAGAAGTTCAGACAAGCAGGTGATCAGCCCACTGTGTCCTTAACTCTTAACTGGCACTATGAGCAATAGACTGAGCAGTATTAACAAGAGACAGGCCAATAAACAATTTACTGTAGTCCTTGTGGGTACCCCTTCAGTTATTGATAAAAACTGGGAAGCTATACCACTCTGGGCAAACTGGCCCCAACATTGCTTTGTGATATTACAAACAAACAAACTTCTTGGAAATAGATATAATGACTGACTGATTAGTGTGCTAGCTTCGTACAAGATACGCTGTTTCCGATTAAACCTTACTTGTGTGATTCCTGCAGCATGGTGGTGACTTCTTGTAGTTGGTAATATTGCTTCAATTTGGAACTCGTCATCTCCAGCTCATGGGACAGGGCATTGTTCTGTCTATGCAAATTGTCTGGTGGAGTTACGCACAGATGTAAAGCAATCAATGATAAAAACAATTATTTCTCAAATAATTCATTAAACAAATTATATACAACATAAGAACTTAGGTAAAGGAGGAAGAAGGGGAATCATACAACGTAAGTGGTTGTTTGTTTGGGTTTTTTTTGCTGTTTTAGGGCTCTATCGACACAGGTAGGTCATTTCAGCACCCACCACACGGCTCCAAATAAATCAAAGGTAACCAGATGCCACCCATAGACCACTAGGAAAGACACGCAGCCCATGGGTGGCACCCACCACTGGGGGAGCTGCACCCCCCATTGGTGGAGGGCCCATTTATAAACCCAAGACCCTTGTGGGGTAGAAAAAGGAAAGAGAGAAGAGTGAGATCAGTCAAGATGCCACTCATGGACTTCTAGGAATGACGTAGTCCATGGGCAGCAACCATCATTAATGAACAGAGGATCTATTCATTTTACCGCCCCGGGTCCCCATGGGGGGCGTAAGTAGTTGAACCCATCTACAAGGAGAGAAGCAGAAAGATGAAGGGGGGGAGGGGGCCTAAGTTGTTGAACCCATCTACAAGGAGAGAAGCAGAAAGATGAAGAAGAAAATTAAATATTAGCTGACATAATGGTTTGTAAATGAAAAAAAAATTGTCAGGGATTCTTCATATATGGCTTGAGTGTCAAAATCAAAAGTAAGTGATAAAGTTTAGTTAGAATTTTATCACAATGCGCAATTTGACTTTAGTCATGCTTTGGTTTTATCAAAATCTAAGTATCCGTTAGTTCATAGCTTTTGGCAAACTTCCATAATGGCCAACCACATTGCAATATTCACCAAATGGCAATATAATGGTACAGATGAAAAATAATATGCGAGTTATGTCCCTTGACCTATCTAGTGTCTCGTGAACAATCACAACATTTTAAAGCGACAACAGATATGAAAGTTTTATTTGAGTGACAGAAGACGTGACGGTTCTATTTCTTTCACTATTTTCTTTTAGTTTACATTAAAAGGATGAATTCAGATTATTAAGAGACAATTCTGATTCTCGTGAGGAATCATGCTGAAACATACTTTGTTCATTACCCTCACTACTCTAAAATATTTGTCGCCTCACAATAAATAGTTAGTGGAAATTTTCAACGTGCCAATACTGCAGAAGAACAGCACATCAATAGATAAAAAGAGGGAAAAATACTGTGGGAAAAAAAGGATAACTCAATAAAACAGGTCATTTTAAAGGTTTAGATATGGCTAAAAATCAGGTCAGCCTTTTAGAAACATGATTTGGCAAGTCTGTTGTCACTTACCCAGCATTCCTTGGTTAGTAGTGGAAGACTCTGCAGCTCCCCCAGCATTGCTGTTTTTTGACGATCCTACTGAAGAGGAGTGTTCTTCCAGCCTTTTCCTCAAAGCTACATTTTCACTAACATACTGCTTCAGTTCTTCATGCAATCGTTCCTGTCAAGATGAAATCCAAAATGATTTTCCAACTTATGAATCAAATTTTTCAAAAGAAGATTTCAATTTGTCAGTAATTCATAACATGTTAAGTAAACTTAACCCAAGACATAATAAACGACTATCACCTTTCCATTCAATGAAAAATATCATCAGATACATTTTTTACCGTAAAAGTAAAGCTGATAAGTTTCAAATATGTTAAGTTAATTTCCAAGGTCATAACATTTCTCTAAAAATGGTGTATACAGTCCAGTAACATCATTTAAAAGTATATTCATCAACCAATTTCAGCATAATGATGGAAAACAAAGAATAGGGAATTATTTAAAAAACAAACACACAACTTGCCTTCCCTTTCGAAAACAAACATTTAAAACATATTTGCTTACAACATCTTCTCTTGCTCTTTTCAACGCATGTTTCAATTCAATTTCACTCGGTGACGCCTGTTGTCCTTTTTCAGGCAGCTTCTGTCTCCTCAAAGCCTCATTCTCATCCTCCAAATGGTAGAGTTTGACCTTAAGGGCTTCGACATCCCCTTCCTGCCTCTGGGGGGAGTTGTAATCATTCACACATTTCAGCGCTTGCTCTACAATAGGAAAAACAAACCCAAACTGTTCACAACCTATTTATAGATTGGTGAGTAATCAGTGACATGAATTATGTGGGTATTCAAGTCCATGAGACAACAAAATAATGATCATCCGGTCTCAAATGGGAAATTACACGGAAAACGACACAGAGGGAGACAAAGAGAGAACATGATAGACAGATGGAGGGAATGGATGGGAGAAGGGAACAACATAGAGATGATGAGAAAGACTGAAGACAGAGTGTACAACTGGAAATCGTAAGAGAATGATCATTACAGAATGCTCTAAAGGTAAACAGATCTGGGCAGCTGACTCTATCTTGTCATTAAAAAAAATTAAATTAAAAAAAAAAAAAAAAGGCAAAACATTCAAAGTGGTGTGGAGAAAAAAAAATTAATTAAAACCACAAAATTTTCTACGACAAGCCGGATAATCTACCGCATACATACCAATGAATTTCTGATGTTTGTGTAATGACCTGGATCCATTCCAATACCTGTCAACCAGCGTGAGGAGGGAATTCAGTAACACCTTTTCCTGGTCCTGGGCATTACTCGGAGGTGACGGGAGAGACAGACTGGAGTATAAATCCTGTGAGGATGACAAAACAAATGATTAAAAGTCTTAAAATTTGAAGTTTTACGCCCTTTTGAACACAAAAAGGTCATGAAAAAATCCAGAGAAAGTCCAAAGGAAAAAAACAAACCCACGCCGCCACAGAGATTTGAACCTAAGACCTTCTTGCACACAAGGCGAATGTGTTACCACTAAGCTATGACACCCATCATTATTATATTTCCATTATCATCAACAAACAATATCAAATCTTGCAGCATATTCAGTTTTCAAAATCTTATTCTAAGACATACCTGAAAGTTCGGCACACTGTTTGTTCGTTTGTGTCCAGATTTTGCAGCCAGTACCAAATCGTCCCTCGACAATCTTGACCTTTGACCCCTGTCATTTGGCGGTTCTGGGGACAAGAGAAATATGGAGATCACCTCACCAGACATCTTAAGACATCTTTTTTCAAAAATATTATCCCTAAGAGATTTCCAGTCTCATGGGACCACCACAAGTTAACCAGGTTTTGGAAGCATGAAGTGATGGGCCATCGATCTATCACAGATTTTCTCTCTAAACTCTCAGATTGAGAATTTTAGGTTCACACCATCTATGAACAACATCAGAATATTATTCAACATAAAATATCAGGAAAAAAAATCAAATTGTAATTTCCATGCCCTCTCCAACAGATTATATCTACGTCACTTCAAAGGTGAGTCTCCCAGTGCAAAGTTTTGAAAACTCAAGTGAAAAAACATGCACAGGTAGGAATTTAATCCCATAGCCCAAAAGTTCTTAAGTTGTTAGTTTTACGCCCATCTCCGATAGGACTCGATTCCACTGGAATTATCACGGTCAGAGCCATACAACTCAAGAAAGTTCAAAGGAACAAATCCTGACGCAGCCGTTGGGATTCAAACCCAGTACCTTCTGCTCGCAAAAGCATTGACTGCTACGCCATGAGGTCCCCCTACCCTCAATCTAGAGGAAAGTGACTTAAGCAGTGACACTTGGCTATAGACATCCCCAGAAACATCTATGATTGTTTGGTTTTTTTTGCTGTTTTAGGGCTCTATCGACACAGGTAGGTCATTTTAGCGCCGCCACACAGTTCCAAACAAATCAAAGGTAACTAGATGTCACCCATAGACCACTAAGAAAGATGCGCAGTCCATGGGTGGCACCAACCACGAGCTGCACCACTCTTGCAAAGAAATGTTAAGACCAACCCTATGTTTAGCCACGAATGGCACACACAATACTTGCACATATAAAAATGCAGGCACATCTGAACACAATCATATAAATTTTCTCTCTAATTTCTCTCTCATAGTAATGTTTAAGCAGTTACGAGCTTTCACTGATAATTTGAAATGCAATGGATCAAAGTAGATGATATGCTCATTGGGTCCAAAACTCTTTATTGGCACCATGAGCATTGTACTATAGCAGAGAACAGAAACATTCCCACACAAAAACATGAGCAGTATCAATCAAAGACAGGCCAATAAACAAATTACTGTACCCCTTGTTTGTACCCCTCTGCCATTGATAAACATTGGAGAATGTGCCACTTTAGGTAGTGTAACTTTGTGAAAGAAGAGAAAAAAAACTAGCTAATCTGGAATTGTAATATAGCAGAAACATCCCCTCACAATAACATGTATAAAAGCCCCATCCACTCACCCTGTGGTCCATCGGGGTGGGGAGTAAAATAGCCCTGTCCCCTGTATTTTGTGTTGGCATCTGTTTCATCCGAGTAGCGTAGATTGGGGTCAGTTCTAGGGACAGAAACAGATAATAATGGTATTGTCCTAGCAAACTCAAACAGACCTAACGTATCTTGTGCATAGCTGAGAGATTGTTTAATCGTTTCAGGAAAATGAACACAAAGTTAATTTCACATTTTTAACATAACAAAGACGTTTTCTGTCTCTCTGGAGTAACAATGGTGATAGAGGGGCAAACATTTTGAGTTTAAAATCCAAGCGAGTGGATACGAAACTACCTTAATTCTCTCACTTGAAACAGCTGGTACCAACTCTCAGATGAGCTAAGCAAGAAAATATGTGATGGACTAGCAGAAAATTGCCATACCTCAGCTTCTTGCCTCAAAACAAGTTTAGCATGAATGATCTTGAGGCTAATACAAATTTATATTGTGTTCCCCTTTATATTAGCAAGCAATCAAAGCCACCAAGTCCGATACTACTTAGTCTAGAAAACAAATTTCAGTATTTTATCAAAACCAATAGACTGTTAATGTTCACGTCCAGAGGAAATTATCAATCAATGACTCATTTTTTAAAAATTCTGTATCAAACCAAAGAGAATTACTAGAAAAAATATCTACTTTTTTTTTCAATGACATGGGCCCCCTGCAAATCAGAAGAAATAACTCTCCCAATATTTACAAACACAAAACGTCATGCTACAGTTTCTTAGTTATTTTTCTGTAGTCAAACTTGCACTTGCCCTCCCCCTATAAGGAGAATAAAAACCCAGAGTAGATGATCTCCAGTGTCTTTGAGTAAACTCACATAGGGTCTGTGCCAATTTTTCTCAGATGCTCTGAGGGGCTTGCCATAATGTTTGGGTATCGTTCCATGTACAAAGCAAGCTGGGGGTCCTCGATCTCATCCTGTCTGTCCTGGGATTTGTGGGGTGTCGTAGACGACTGGTGGCAAAATGAAAATGATATATGTGACAGCTTCAAACAAAGCAGAACATAAGTCAAAGAATTTGATTTCAACAGGGTTTCTATGTCCCTTTCTAAATACAATTCCAGGGCTCTTCCAGGGCAGATTTCTCAAATTACTGAGCTATAAAATTCATCAATTACCCTCAGAAAATTTACATTTGCGGCTCAGAAAACATACAGCAGGAACTTTTTTGTCAACTATCCAGATGGTAGGAGAAAATTCCATGGATTTTTAGTATTTTATCAAATTCCAGGGTTTTTCAAGGGATCCCTGGAATTAAAGGGCTGCGCAGAAACCCTGTTTCAAGATGGTTATGAAAAAGCACAGTAGGATAATCATAATGTACTGAACAGGACACGGCCGCACAGCAGCAAATATGTACAAATGGAAGCTCATTGAGTCGCCAACCTGCCCAAGATGCCAGAAAGGCACACAAACTACAGACCACATTGTCCTCCACTGTACAGTGACCAAGCTTGAGGGAGGATACGAGATGGTACACCGATGCGACGAAAACTTCAGAACATGGATCGACCAACACGAAATGGAGGTGTAGCCATACGCTACTACTGCTGCATCTACCAGTTTAACTTGACAATATCTCAGCAACCATTTAACTTATCAGGATAGATCGAATATCATTGGAAATAAGAATACCCTTAATAACCATTCTTTCTTTCTTTCTTATCCAGTTCCCTTTTACCATTAGAGTGTAGGGCCAGCACTATGAGTACTGGATTTCTGTGGATCAAGATATTAAGCCAACCCACTGTGACTTTTGCGTCCTACTCTTATCGATTTTCAACTGCCAAGGGTTCTTTAGTGTGTGCAACGTGCACATGGGACCTCCGAGTTTATCGCCCGTCTCAGATAGGACTAGGTTCTGAATAGGATCAGGGGAGTGGCATATAGGTTTTCACAGAGTTTCAAGGAGAAAAACACCCAACAATGTTGCTGCCAGAAATCAAACCCGGTACCTTTCGCTTCTTATCTTTTGACCGTGAGATAAGCTAGAAAATACATAATCTTTATATTGAATAGATGACAAACAGATGTACACAAATTAAGGAGTGCTAACATACATCAACACAGCACCTACTTCGAACATCACTATTACCACAAAGTTGTACTATGAAATCAGACTGTTTCCACAAAGAATATAACAGCCACTAAAAATAACTAAAATTGAGTACGGAATACTACTGTAGATTCCAGAGTTAATAAAAAATTTGAATAAATATATCATGTTAGAAATTCCCAGTACACTTTCATAGATGAGATAAATTACACATTCATCTACATCTCTATCCTGGAAAAGGAAAAAAGGTCACTGAAAGGTGAACCGGGAAATGATAAAGAAATAAGATTTACATCTCCCATATGGACAAAAGACAACACATAATTTATGCTTGTTTGTTTTTTGCTGTTTTAGGGTTCTACGACAAAGGTAGTTCATTTCAGGGCCCGTCACACGGCTCCGAACAAAGCAAAGGTAACTAGATGACACCCATAGACCACTAGGAAAGACGCACAGTCCATGGGTGACACCCCCCCCCCCCTGTTCGTGAACAGAAGGCCCATTTATAAACCCTAGACTCTGTGAGGTAGAAAAAGGAAAGAAAGAAGACAGAGCAAGATCAGACAAGATGCCACTCATGGACTACTAGGAATGACACAGTCCATGAGTGGCAACCATCATTGGGGGGGTTGCACCCTCTGTTGATGAACAGAGGACCTATTTACATTACCACCCCAGGTCCCCACATCATTTAAATTTTGCATCAAACATGATCGCTTAAATTATTCCTTAGAAATACCTTAATGTTCTGAGTGGGATCTGATGACAGGCTTTGATGCCTTGGGAGTAAAGGCTCATCTAATTTCTTTAAACCTGAATGGACATGAACAAATTGTTTAAAATTAGTTATAAAACAAGAGGGAAAGCAGAGTTATCTCGAGGGCTAACAACCATATTACATGCAGTCTTTCTTCCCATCTGCCATAACACTGTTTGAACAAATTGCCACCAACCGCAGTCAGAAAACCTGACTTACAATCAATCTGGGACAGTTTGAAGATGGGTCACACAGTGATTGAACCCTTGTGTCATTTGTTCAGTCTTTTCATGTTGAGATGACTTGTATTTTTATGTATTTTATTTTGCGACAATACACCAGAGGTGGTCTGCAAATCAACGGAAGAAGATAATGTCAGATCAATTACGTAGAATAGAAGCGGAAGCTCTGCAATATGAAGAAAAATACAGTGATGTGTTGTTTAGTTCCTTTCTTTCTTCTTTCTTTATCAATAACCTTTTAGTACCTTTCGGTGTAAGGTCTATGCATGATACACAAACTTTCG